>JANBXA010000367.1:14867500-14890000 GCA_030556225.1 Cricetiscus sungorus | reverse complement strand
AGAGAGAGAGAGAGAGAGAGAGAGAGAGAGAGAGAGAGAGAGAGAGAGAGAGAAATGTTGTAACATGTGTGGAAATCACCATGCATCTTCAGGTGTTGGTCCCTACCTCCTCTCTTATCTTTGATTGCTCACTGCTGCACATACCACTCTAGTTGGCCTGTGAGCTTCTAAAGGCCCTCCAGTTTCTGCCTCATGCCTCCCTATAGAGGTGTTGAGATCACAGATGGATGCTATGGTATCTAGCTTTACCTGGTTTGGGGGGATTTGAATCCAGGTCCTTGTGCTTGCCAGGTAAGTGCTTTACCCACTGAGACATCTCTCCAGCCTGGTTTTCAATAAGCCCAATTTATAGAGAGTTCTAAATAGTATGATAAATAATTATAATTCAAGAGACAATGATATCCTCTGTCCACACCATGCATAGAACAAAACTATCCTTCTGGAAACCCTGATCTAGTCAGTCTTATCCACCAGGATATTAGTTCATTGTCCTCAGACTCAGCATAGTAAACAATCAATCTGTTAAGATCAAAGTTCAGTCCATTCAGTATCCAAGCTAGTGTCTACATGTGTCTAATTAGTCATCTAGACATAACAACGTTCTCTTGAGTGTTATTGGAGAATGCAAGCAACACCTTCAACTTGAAGAAGACAGGTGGTTTGTGGGGCTATCACAGAATGGGTAATAAATACATGCTATCTGAAACTATTCTTCTGTGCAAGGTGGTATTTGCCCAAATATTTTAATCTGAGGGTCATTGCCGTGAGAAATCCTACAGTATCTGTGTTTTTATTTGCTATGAGTCCAGGAAATCCTTAGTCATCGGAACTGGCTCATAAGTAAGGCATGTAAGATTTATGGAGACTGACTTAGAATTCACAGAATGATAATAAGGGAGAAAAAAATAAGACAAGAGGGAAGAAAATGAGGAAAAAACACAGAGTGAGTCTAACAAAGTCAAGAGAGAATAGAGGAATCCAGATACTAAGAGAACCATAACAATGACCTGATAAGTGAAACATCTGGAAGACTATTATTATTTTGAACTGAGCCTGTGCTCAAGGCTTCTGAAGGTCAGAGGGAATCACTCTTGATAAATGTTACAGTCTTCCTGGGGCTATAAAGAAGTATAAACAAACCAGGATTTTTGATCCCCCTCTCTGGAAACAAGAATTTCAAGCCTATGAGTTAATAAAAAATAATAAAAAATGTAAATACTTTGGCAAACTTGATTCTACCACTTTAACATTAACAAACCCTATTCCAACATCTGAAGTTCTGTTTTCCCATCCCAATAGCATCCCATTGTCCAGAGAGTATCTTAGCATATTCACTTAAAAAGTTCTGCTTCCCCATTCTGACAGTGTCTTGTCAGTGAGTGTATTTTACAGAGTGGAAGTTGTCCAGACTCACAAATCCAAAATAAAAGCCAATTCAGTGTAGAACTGAATATGTTTTGATTTTTGCATCTAACATTCAGGAACAAGGTAAGCATCTTCAAGAGTCAACTTAATATTCCAATTAGACATTAGGCCACCTTATTCCTCCCAATGCACATATACATGTCATTCAAATTTATTGTCCTACTTTATAGAGCACTGTATGGCTTCTATTTCCTCTACTTTCTCTGCTCTGTTTGTGCTATTCAAATTGGAGCTGGGTAGTAGGACCTTTGTTTTGTCACAGTCCCAGTGAAGTCTCTGTTATTATGTGGAAATTTTGTTTCATTTGTGATCACTACGATAAACATTTTGTTTTGCTTAACTTTTAAACCCTTTTTTCATCTAAAAGCTTCCACGAAGCCCAGTGAATGCAAAAGGAAAATCATGTATAGCTCTTTGCAGAAACAAGCAAGTTACCCCACCACTTCCTCTACTGATGTAGAATTGTGAAGAGCATTAGTCTCTACATTGTGAAGAGCATTCATTTATGAATCCTGCATATGACAATGTCTTTTAAACACTGACGAACATTACTGAATCTTAACAGCTTAAGCTTATGCTAAATAGAAATTCCTGTTGAGGAATTTTGGGTTGAGGATACACATGCTTTCTCCCAGGACCCTGAGTGTCAGTGTGGCTGCTCACTTGGGTTCACACCATCAGTCATGAGCAACATCGTCTTCACTATAGGCTAAACATTGCCTGGATTGAAGGACATGTAAGACTTTACCTGTTGTAACTAAAGAAATTAAAACATGATAATCACCTGTAGGGATTGATCCATAGTCTACAAAGGTAGGGCTTAATTAAATCACTCCTCTACTCAAAGTTCCAAGTCAGCATACTTCAAAGCTCTCTAAAACTTAGTCTGTCATCTCATGCAAATGCCTTTGAAACCATGATATTAAAAGCAAATCTATCTGCAGATTTAGATTAGGTTGAGGGTTTTTTTTCTTTTTTACAGAGCTAGTAGGTGAAGATAATTTTGCATTCCTCATCCTCCAGCCTCCACCACCTGTGTGATAAGATTATAGTATGTGCCACTACTCCCAGTTTATGTGTAGACAGGCATGAAAACCAGAGCACACATGCTAGGAAAGCACTTTTTCCAAGTGGCCTAAAAACCAGCTCTTGCAGTATGCTGAAAAGTGTCAGAAAAAGAGATTAGGGAAGAGTCATCCACAAACTGGATCTAGACCATGAACTGGACTTGGGTATTTGATAGGCTTTCACATTTTACAGGACATTACAAAACCTTACCAACAAAAAGCTGGAGTGATTTCCTCGTTTTGTTGTACATAGACCATGTATATTTGCTTGGGTGAAAAGAACGGCAAAGAATGTCCAGTCTGATAAAATAGCACTATAGACATTGACTAGCCCTTCTTTTAGTGGCCAGGAAGGGAGCACATTTTGAGAAAATGTTCCCAGATTAACAGGCATCTCTCTGGGACTGTGACAAAACAGATGTCCTACTGCCCAGCTCCAAAAATTTCCACAGAATGTTGCTGAGGCCTGCTGGTGATGTATTCATTATTTTTCTCGTTGTTTTTGAACATATCTGACACAGGCCACTTCCTGAAAGGAGGATTTATTTTGGCTAACAGTTTAGAGTGTAGTCCATCATGCCAGTAAGAGCATGTTAGCATGCAGGCTGGTCACACTGCACCTGCAGCCAGGGAGCAGAGAGTGAAATCCTGTGCTCAGCTCCTTCTTTTCAGACATTTCAGGACCCCAGCCCATAGAACAGTGTTCCCCACCTGTAGACAGAGGCATCTTACTTTTGTTTAGACCTCATCTAGAACTTCCATAACAGGGATACCTGTAGGCTTGTTTCCATGGTGATTCTAGATCCGATTACATGTATCATATTAATCAGCACAATGACACAGAAATAGTATTTCAGATAATCTAAGGAAAGCATAGGGTCTATTTTGTTGGGTTTTTTGTTTTGTTTTTATTTTATTTTGTTTTGTTTTATGTGAATTTGGGGCTGGGGAGATTACTCGGTGAATAAAAGCACTTGTTGCTCTTGCAGAGGACCCAGGTTCAGGTACCTTTACACCTCATTGGTACCTCCCAACAACATGTAACTCCAGCTCCATAAGCTCTGATACCCTTTTCTTGTTGCTATTCAGTACATGCATAGTGCACATATAGACCAACATATACAAATTAAATAATCTTAAAAAAATGTTAATTGTGTATAAAAGACAGTATGCACCAAATGATGGAACATAGAAGTTTTCTGGTTTGTCATCAGAAAAAGGGCTGTATTCCATGGTCAGCCACAATAACTTCTAATGAAATCCAGGAACCCCAAGTATAAAGAAATCACATAACACATGCAAAAATCCTGGTCTGTTTTTCACTTTCTTCTGTAAGTTCTTCTCTGATAAGGCCACTGTATGCCATCACAGGCTGTAATTATTTCAAGTGTCTGTTCCATCAGACACTGTCTATTGTCCACAAAACACCTTAGAGATTTCTGTGGGTATTGGTTAGCCTCTTGTTCTCTTAGGTTAAAACAAGAGTGCAATTATCTTTTTATCCACGGATGCTTCCCAGTGCCTGCTTGAAAGTGGCAGCTGAATGTGGAGGTCACTGAGCATTTTCAAGTATCTGTCTGCTTGAGAAAGGAGGAAGACCGAGGTCTCTCTCTCTCAGAAGCAAACCTGCTTCCATTTATCATGTATCCCTTGCTAAATTCAAAAATTCTGATGAATGTGGAAGAAAAGTTAGAAAAGCAATACTGGGCCTGTCAGAGTCTCGCCATCTTCCAGTTAAGGGTGTTTGAGTTTAGATCGACTCTGATGCCTGTGGAATGTTCAATACATTCTGTTAAAATACCTCTTAGTTCGTCATGCCGCTCTTGGGTCCTGATTACTAAACAGCTCTCTGAGAAAAACAAAGGAAGGAAAGCTTGCTCTAATGCATTGTTTAATTGGCTGGTGAGCACCATAATTTGTTTCATTAACTTCTCTTCACTTCTAAGTAGTCAGTGTGTATTAGAAGAATCAATCTTGTGTGCTCACAGATGTCCAGATGCTTTGGGGTCTCATTCACCCAAGGTAGGATGTCTGACAAGTGAAGTCAATGGTGATCCACATGATTAAGCTGGAGATTTCTTTTGTTAGATGACAAAATCAAGTCAGAAGGGCATTTACCATTTAATCATACAAACTTCAAAGCACTGAAGAATACATACAGTGAGAAAAAAATAAAGATTTTAATATTCTAAGCACAAGACAAGAAAGGACAGTAAGCAAGAGCTCTCATAATATAAATATTGACTTCCCATATTCCTGGTCTGTTTTTACCCCTTAAAGCCAGAATTAGATCTCTAGTCCATTCTCATTTTAAATATGACACTAGATGAAAATGAGCCCAGGAAGGTATTGCCAATATTTTCCAGATCAGCAAAACTACCCAGTATCTTTAGTCATAAAAAGCAATAAATTTTCCTTCTTAACCTACTCATGGTTGCTTAGAAATAGGTAAATGATGCATTTGGATCTTTTACAAAATGATGATTTTGATCTTTTACTTATGACAGAGTTTATAAAGCTTAGAAATCACCATCATTTTCTTTCACTCCATTTTCACAGGGTGTGATTTGAATGAGAAATGACTGTAAATGCTCATGTAATTGAACACTTAGTCCCTGGCAGTGGTGCTTTTGAGGAGTTTATGGAGCTCTTAGGAGGCAGAGTCTTCCTGGAGAAAGTACATCTCTGCTGATGAGCTTTGAGTGTTTGCAGTCTTATCCCATTGTACTTCTCTCTCTTACTTTGTTTCCTGTATGCTTCCTGCTCCTGCTGCCAGGCTTGCCTGGCCATGATGGACTCTATCCCTCTGGCACTGTAAGACAGAACAAACTCTTAAATTGTTTTTGGTTGTGTTATTCCATTATGGCACAATGGGTGAAAATAGATTTAATCAGTAAACCAAACACACATAGTGAATGGTTTTGTTTGGTTGGTTTGTTTTCTTTGGTGCAAAAACCTGGCAGATATGGCAGAGTGACTATAATCCTAGCATTAGCGACAGAGACAGATATTTCCCCAGTTCTTCCTGGCTAACTACACTAGCCAATACACAAGATCTAGTTCATTTCGAAAACCCTGACCCAGTAAATAAAAATGAAGATAAATTGAGGAAAACACCCAACATCAGCTTCAGGCTTACACACACACACACACACACACACACACACACACACACACACACATACATACACACACACACACACACTTTTACTTCATTTAACTTTTATCTCACTTAGTCATACTCTTATGACCATTCTTTATCCATAGCTATTCCACATACTTTCCTTCTGTTTTATGCCTTACTCTTCTTTTTCTCTTTTCCCAATCTCTCTTCCATCTACTTCTCATTCATTAATATCAGTAGCTCTAAAAACCTCTAAACTACATTTTTTCTAATTAATACCCCAATGCCACGGTCACCAGACCCTCCTGGGGACACTAGTGAAGCGCATAGATGTCCTTTACTTCAAGTTAGTGCCCGAAGTGCCTTCAAATCATTGTATCAATAGATTACAGTTACCATCTCTCCCTCAATAGTGGGGAACACAGCTTAAGTGAAGATAACTTGCCAGGAAGATACCCATAAAATAAGGCAAGGAAATCAATTCAGGACCTAGTGAAGAAATTTAGCAAAGTGGATAAGTGTCAGGAATTTTGTTGTTAAAAGCCAAGGGGGAAATTTTACTGAGGAAATTGTAACAAAAAAAGAATCTAGCCGAAGTGTAAGGAATAAAAGAGTCCGTCAAACAACTGAGCAAAGTGAAAAGTACCACAAAATACAAACCTGGGCAGAATAATGAATTCAGGGGACAGGGGGAAAGAACAATAAAGTAATCCACTTGTACCAAAAGAATTAATAAGGGTGATAAAAACTTCCAAGAGCTCTGAGATATGAACAAGTGAGAAAACCCTAAGAACCCATGGGGGACAAAGAGGTAAGATAAAGTCCAGAACCAACTACAACTTATTCAATGAAGTTGTACTAGAAATTTCCTCAAAACTAAAGAAAGAAATGAGCATCCAAACACAAAAGGCATTTATTATTTCAACTAGATGGCCAGAGAAGAAACTCTCCAGAATATAGCAGAGCCAAGATGGCTAAGATTACAAAGGAATTTAAGAAAAAATTCCAACTCACCTACAAAGGAAGAAATATCAGAGTAACATCAGTACTGCCCCTCCCTCTCCTCAGAAATACTCAAAACCAAGGAACCATGGATCAAGGTTCTTAAAGCCAAGAGAGGCAATGGCTGTTCACCAGGATTGCTGTGCAGAGCATCTCAGAACTGATAGAGAAATAAGAACATTTGAGGATAATTGTTCTAGTATGATTTGTGTTGCTGTGAGAAAATACCCTGAAAAAAATCAACTTAGGAAAGAAAGGTTTAGCTTTAGCTCCCAGATCCCAGGTATCATCTACCCATTGTAGGGAAACAAGGCAGTGGGAACTTGAAACTGTCATATCACATTCTCAATCAGAAATAAAGAGTAAACAATCAGCACTAGTATGTTCACCAGCTTGTTTGCTTGTGCTCTGCTTAGCTTCTCTACACCTACCCAGTTCAGGACCCATGCCTAGAGGATGATGCTACTCATGCTGAACTGGATCTTTCCATATGGCTTAAAAATTGCCTACAGGCAAGCCCACAGGCCAGCCCAATGTTGAGGGTCTTTTCACAAGTGATTCTAGGTTGTGTTATGTTGACATTTAAAGCTATCACAATAAGTACAGATGAAAGCAGTTCATCACATCCAAGCCAGCACTGCAGGAATATTACATACATCACAGTCTTGGTCTCAGCCAGGAGAGTTCAAGAAATAAATAAATGCCATGGGAAGAATGGATGAACAAATGAGAGCCAGAAAGGAACAGAGCATACCAGCAAAAAGCTTAATACAAATGGAGGAAGAAAAGAACTGTCAATAATGCAACCAAGCAGACCAAATCTCCATCTTCTTTTGTCATTTGCTTTCAGACTTTAGGTGCTGACTAGCCAGCCTCATTTTGTGTCTAATATGGAGTTCCTTTGATGTTTGAGAGCCATTTATATTTCTAGCAGAAAGAAAGTAGATAGCAAGGTACTTCCACCAAATACTTCTCATTCCACATGCATGTTTTCACTCTTACTTTGTTCTTGACCATAGGCTATGAGAGAATGTTCTGTACAACAATACCCAGCTAATTAACAATAACTTAGCCTGGTAGCATCTGATTGTGAAAGCCTCTCTTTAGAGCTCTGGACTTAAGAATGATAAATGATGAAATTTATTAAATACATATTATAAAATAAAAGCCATGATTATAAAACTACATCAGAACCTTGAGAATATCCTGGCTACACACAAGAGGAACCATGGATTGTGTGGTTAAAGGTCCCAGGTCTCACAAGCGAAGAAGAAACAATTCACTCTCTACCCAAGAGGTTGGAGTTCTTAAGCCTTCATGTGATGTGAAAAACCTCTCACCTTTCTAAGTCCCTCTGATGATTTCTGAAACAGTAGTCTGCAGGAAGTCTGCCGAAAACCCTCCACAGAGGCTCTGAAGAGCAGGGGGACGTCTGTAAACTAAATCGATTCCCTGCAACTGCACTTCATAGCCACTATCCTGTATCCTCACAAGAACAGAGTTCTTATTGATCCACCCACCTCTGTCACCCTCACCTTTAGTTTTCTACTTTGTTATTTTACAGTCTTCAGCAGAGAAGTAGTTTTTTTAAAGAGCAAAACTAAAGTTTCTGGAGACTGCCTTGTCATCACTCAGAGGCTAACTACATACCAAGATTTGATAATTTGACCATGTTAAGTAACAATGATGGACTCAAGAATGAGTGTCCTGCAGAATACTATAAAATCACATGCCCAGGCATGTAGACATGCAGGTCCTCAGTTCCCTTACCTAGAAACTAGGATGCAGGTCCTTCTTCACTTACCTTCCATCTCTTGTGATTGTGATATAGAAAGCTTTGGAAGGAACAGGTTTCCCAGGTAGATTCCCAGGGAGAAACAAATCAGGCTGAGTAAGCGAAATCTGTAAGACTGAAAAGTGTTTGCTATAGATCCATAGATAGACAGACAGATAGACAGGCAGATTCATACATAGATGATAGATACATAGGTAAATACATAGATGGATAAGTAACTCCTACAACTTTTTGACATAAATGTCAATACTAATGAAAATTCAATACTAATGTTCTCTATCAAAAATGTGAAGCCTAGAGTACACACAGAGGCCATTAGTAAACATCATACACTGGGCTCATTCACTCAATAACTACTTTTAAAGATATCATTTTTAAAGACCTATTTAATTTATATGTATGAGTGTTTGCCTACATGCCAAATGTTTATCACTTGCATGCCTGATGCCCAAGCAGGACAGAGGTCATTGGTCATTAAATCCCTTGGAACTGAAAGCATGATCATGAGCTTCCATGTGAAGGCTGGGAACTGAACCCAGCTTCTCCACAGTAGTGTACTCTTACTCCTGAGCCAAGTCCCAAGCCCTCATAACAACTTACTAAGTAAGTATGGCCAAAAGAAGGCTAGACATGGAGGATATAGTGATGAAATACAAATCTGACAAGGCAATAGGGCAATCAGAAACATGAAGCCCTGTGATTGTGGTAAATGGTGCTACATGGGTTTTTGCTTGGCTAAACCTTGATTCTTTAATATAGACCAACAAGGGCCAAGTTCAAGAATTCAGGTCTTCAGCATGCATCTTGTGTGTCACTGTGGTAGATCTCTGGCCACCTATAGGAAACTCAGATCACTTAAGCTGACCAAATGTCTTCAAGACAGAACTACCTGAATATTCAGAAGCCCCTGGATCATGGGGTACAAGGCTTCCATGTTACCAGAACTCAGTTTCAAGGGTCAAATGTAGAGGACTCATTTCAGGGTTTGAAGCGCTTGTGAAAACCAACATCTACCATGACTAAAAAGAAAAGGTCTACAGCTGCAGCTTTCAATCCTGAAACCCTTAGAAGTAGAGATGTGGCTACATAGTGGGAGTTTTCGTGTATCAAAGTCATCTAAGAACTAAGCATATTACTTACTTTTAGTCTTTCGTCTTAGTGAGACTTAAAAGGACAGAGCACAGAGTAGGTTTTCATTCTCTTCTGAGATTTAAAGTTTGGAATTTGGAGTGTCTTCTTTAAGTGTATTTACCGTGTCACTAGAACCCTTCTTCCCTTAGTTACATTACCCACCATGGGTAACATGCATGCACACAGGAACTTGCACTCTCACTTGTGACAAAAGGCACTATTCAGCATGTGACCTTTGTCACTGTAAGAAAGACATGGCCAGGAGCTGCAAGAAGGACTAGAGGGGTTGCCCAGGGGCTTATCACTATAGCGCATTTTTAGGAAGAGTGTGGTATCATTTTATGTACATTATTCTATTTATTTTAGGTGTTAGTTTTTTGTAAATTATTTTTAACATGTGCATGTATGTCCATTTGGGGCTATATGCATGTGTGTGCTGCCACTCAGAGAAGTCAGAGAAGGAAATCCTGGAGTTGGAATTACAGGGAGTTGTGAGCTGTCCATCATGGATGCTGGGAGCTGAACTCAGGTCCTATGAAAAAGAACTATGCTCTCTTACTCATGGAGCCCACTCTCAAGTCCAAGTTGCTAGAGTTTAGCATAGATTTTTGTTTGAAAAACAGTTACTAAAGAACCAAATGACATTCAGCACACCATAATCCACTTAGGCTTTAGGTAAATGAATATACATGTGAATATATATGCATATATATATATATGTATATGTATTCTTGCAATATTTTTGCTTGCATTTACTAAATAAATGCACACATGAATTTGGATGCCTCAGTTTTTACTCAACAGTGAATGATAATATCTTTATACATTTCAAGAAATTATAATGCTATCTTACACTGTAGGTCAATGAGGTGACTTAGTGGGTAAAGATGCTTGCCACCAAATCTGATCACCTGAGTCTGATTCCTGAAACTCACATGGTAGGACAGAGTATACTCTTGCAAGTTGTGCTCTGACCTCTACACATGTTCCAGCATGAATAAATGTGTGTGTGTGTGTGCATGCGCGTGCGTGCGTGCGTATGCACACACACACACACACACACACACACACACACACACACACACACACACACACTTTTCCCAGATTGTTTGAGATTTATGTCTCTATGTCCTTCATCCAAAGTGCAATTGTCTTCGACAATGATCTTACCAAGTATTTATGGTGGTTAGCTAATGAAAATGTCAATATCCCGTGTTACTTACTCTGAAGACCTATGGAGCCTCCCAGTAACTAGTAGAATTATCCCATGACTTGTACTGTGACTTGCATTTCATGAGCCATGCCTTCCTGGAACAACAAGATACTTGTTCTAGAACTCTTCTTTGTAATACTGTATCTTGAAATTAACTAACTTCTGGTTGCCCACAAGGCTTTTTCATACATCCGCAATTTTGGTTAACTAAGCCTGCCTCTACATCATCCCCATCTTCATCCCAGCTTAATCCTTTAACTCTCAGCAGTTCCCTCCTTGCCTTCATTTCACATATATTGTTCTAGCCCTCTAGTTATGGTTTTCAAATGGACTGTGAGAAAGTAGGCTTCCATGGGGCTTTCTTTCACACCTCCTTTAGGTGCCTCTTGTGTCTACCGTTGATCTCTTGTTCCCTATTTCAAACCAGTGGAAGATATGTCTGTGAAATCTGTCTAGACCAACTGCAGAAGATTACTTGATGAAGAGGGCCACAGGAGAAAGCCCAAACCAATCCACCTGGCAGACAATCCGCACAGCCCAAAAATGACACAGACCTATTTGTGCTGCTTCGAACACCTGTGCCAACATCACTCCCAGCCTCTGTGGGCATAAGACAGTACTGAGTCATCCTGTGAGTTGAAATGGCTTATGACAGGACGCAGTTGCTATAGTGATGGGGGGGCACTAGCTGAGATAGAAGTTCATTAAAAACATTGTGTTATTGAGATAGATTTAATCTGTAAATGACTTATATATCAACTTACTTTTGTAAGTCAGCTTGGCTTTCTCTTAGCCTCTGTCCATAACACAGAAATGTATCACAAAACTTGTCAATACTCTAAAAGGTTTGTTTTTCTCTTTAGATATTAGGGATCATTCTCAAAACTAAATTTTCTGTGCATTTCAAGAAAGTGAATAGAATTTGGGTAAGATTTAAAAATAAAAATCTGTATCTGAGACTAAGTCAGTGGAAGGTGAACACTGGCCTGAGAAGGGGTTTGCATTCAACGTCAGACAGTTCTAAAATGAGTCTTCTCCTCCTTTCTCATGCAGCCCACCTGCAAACAGCTATGTGAGAAATCTCGGCATCACTATCGTAAGTTGGTAATAGGTCACTGTGACTTTGAGTCCCTTCTTAGGGCACTTACTTGAGACAGAAACTAAAATTCATGCCTCTACCCTTTGTGAAATAAACCTTCTGCCTGCCATGCATAGCTGTCTCAGGGGCATTCAAAAATCCCATTTAGAGACTTATTTATTTATTTATTAATTCTGTGTTTTTGTCTCTCATTTTCTTTCTCATTCTCTCTCTCTCTCTCTCTCTCTCTCTCTCTCTCTGTGTGTGTGTGTGTGTGTGTGTGTGTGTGTGTGTGTGTGCTCACTTGTATATGCTCATGTAGAGGCTAGAGTGATTTATCTATAGCTCTTCACCTTACTTATTAAATGATGTCTTATGGAACTTGAATCTCTGTGTTTTGACTAGACTGGCTGACTGGCCAGTGAGTTCCCAGCATCTGCATATCTCCGTATCCCCAACACTTACAGGTTGGGATCCATTGTTTTCAGTTGCTATGTGCATCCTGGGGATTTAATTCGGGTACTCATGTTCACATAGCAAACATTTTACCTTGCCCCAGCTGCTATTCGTACTGATCCTGGGAGATAAAATAATGGAGAAGTTGTTGGTATAAAGTCAGGTAAAAACACTGCGATGGCTTGAACAACTTTGTCCCCAGTTTTTTTTTTTCGATTTCCTGGAGATTTATCTTCTTCCAAAGAATGCTGACAGCTACTCTGATTGTAATCCTTGGCCCCCTTTAAAATCTTCCCAGGAATCTAATGGTCTCTGAACAGAAGCAGAAAATGATGCAAATTTCTTAAAGGTAAGTTCCATTCTGGGATTTTTTTAAAATTAGAAACAATGTAGACTCACCTGGGAGAGAGTCCTCTGAGAACATCCATATATGATTACTCTAGATACCTTAATTGATGTGAGAAGACCCACTAGTATGAGTGACACCGTTATCTGGGTTTGGGATCCTGGACTGTATATGAGTGAGAAAGTGAGCTCAGCACCAGCCTGCACACTTGAATTTATTGCTCTCTGCCTTGACTGCAGCTGTAATGTGAGCAGTAGTCTACAGCTCCTGCCGCTGTGAATCCCCTGTCATAATGGACTCTTAACCTGAACATATGAGCAGAAGAAACCTTTGGAATCTCCCTTTAAGTTGTTTTCTCAGAATAATTTATCACCTGAAAAAAAACAAGAACAAAGAAAAATACAAAACAAAACAACAACAAATCTAAGATATTTTCATGTCTTCTTCAAGGTCAGAAGTCACAGTGGAGTTACTTCTACAGCTGGAATCATGGTTCCACTACTCTTCCTTAAATAATAATACTAAAGAACAATTGTTTGTTAATTTTCATGGTGTTTCATAGACTATCAAAAGCTTTTTTGGTGTTATGAAATGATGAAGCAGTTTTTAAAGATCTATTTTAATGTAAGTGCATGTATGTGTACAGACATCCAGAGAGACCATACAAAGGTGCTGGATCTCCTAGAGCTAGAGATATAGAAGGTTAAGAGCTTTGAGATCCCTAATGTGAATGCTAGGAAGTGAACTTCCTATTCAAGAGCATCTAGCATTCTTAACTGCCAATCAATCTCTTCAGCCTTCGATGACATGGATTTTAAACCTAACGATGAATCCCAAATATCTTACCTTTCCAGTTCTCTCTATTCCCCTATTCATTTGACTAATAGAGAGCTATGTGTCAAGAAGCTTCCTTGGGGGCTGGGAGATGGCTCAGTGGGTAAAGTGCTTCTTTGCTATGTGTAAGACTGAGGACATGAGCTTCAAGCCCCAGCATTCATGTAAAATGGAGTATGGTAGTGTGCATCTGTAATTTCAGCACTCCCACAATTTGATGGAAGGAGACTGGAGAATCCCAGGGAGTTCACAGGCCATCTAGCCTGGAATACATAATGACAAAAAAATCCCAAAAAGCCAAAAAACAAAAAAGAGATTCTATCTCAAACAAGGTGGAAGATGAGAATTGGCATTTCAAGGCTTTCTCATGAATTTTACACTAGTACCATGATGTGAATGCATCTGAATGCATACATACAAACATGCAGACACATACATATATAATCACATCATATAGGCACACACATATGCATAGATTTAAAGACAGAAACCATTTGAATCCTAGAATACCGTGATTAGTAATCAATGACCCTAACCGTTACACATAGAAAACACCTGTGAAGTATACACAATGCAGTTAGCATGATACTACTTGCACATGTAAAAAAAAAATGACACATAAAGAAGTATGTAGTAAGTAAAAATATTTTTTAATTATCACTAAGTAAGATGTCCTCCCAAGGCTTATGTCCTTGAGAGGAAGAAAGTAGAAGAAGTAGAACATGTGACTGCATTTAAAGGAGCTAGGATTTAATTCAAAAAGTGAAAGAAAATAAGTTTGTGACCTATTTTAATAAATAAATTGGGAAATTGCTAGCACACTCAATAAATAGTTTAACCACAGGAACACTATTATTTCATCACAAAAGACCCACAAAAAAGATGAACTTAGTGTTACCACTCACCCAGTGTGGAAAAACAGAAATAGATAGAGGGAATATAGCATGTATTAGTTGAACTTATCTTGAGCCATCATTCTTTTACGCATGGTATCTTTATCAAGGCACATCAAAAATAAGACCCAAGGGGCTGGTGATATGGTGCAGGAGAGAGGTGATGGGAGATATCATTCTGTAAATATGTTTCTCTTATTGGTTAATGAATAAAGCGCTGTTGGCCAATAGGAAAGCAAGATAGGTTGGACTAGGAGACAAGTAGGATTCCGGAAGGAGTGTGGGAGGAGATTCAGGATGGAAGACAGAGAGAGCAGAATACCAGCCCCTCTCTCCAGTAAGATAAGACCACGTGGAAATACTTAGATTAATAGAAATTGGTTAATATTTAAGACACAGCTATCAGATAAGAAACTAGTAACAGGCCAACAGCTTATATCAAATACAGCATATCTGTGTGTTATTTGGGGCTGGTGCGGCAGTGGACTATGCGAGTGGAAAAACCTACTCAATAAAAGAGAGGTATTACCATGAAACTTCAAACCCTAACATTGATCTATGGAACCCACAATGTAGGCGAAAGTGAAACAGTGGTGCCCTGGCATATGCCTTGCAAGCGTATTTGGACACACACACAAACACCAACCCACCCATATACACCATCACCCTCACTCAAATGCAATAAAAGTGACTTTGTATGTATCTTATGCCCTATTTTTAAATGTCTGCAAACAAATTTAGCATTCCAAGCTCTAAAGGGAAAAGCAAGGGAAGAGTCGAGAGATTTGCTGTAAAATCAGTAAAACCCAGCTCAAGAAGAAACTCTGTAGACTGTGGGAATACTTCAACTTCAGTTAAGTTACTACTTTTTAAGCTTCATTTACCCTTTGCAGTCTTCTTAGGAGTATAATTTGTATATTGAACATATTCAGTTCACAATGTTTTAGAATAGGACCATTTGCTATCTCCAATAAACCAACTATGACTATCTAAGGCAAAATTTTCTAAGTTGTAGCATATAATGCAGTTTTCTTCTATGTCCACAAAACAATTACTTTTAATCATACTTATTACCAAAAAGTAACAACATATACTTACATTTATATCTAATATATACATATATTAGAATATATTATGTATACACACACAAATATAGGAAGATGCACCTCTACTTGTGTTTCACTTCCATCCTTTTGGATATATTCATGTGTATGTGAGTGTGTGTGTGTGTGTGTGTGTGTGTGTGTGTGTGTGTGTGTGTGAAGAAAATAAATTTGAGGACACTAAAAACAACTTATTCCCTACCAAACCCTACATATTTTAAGTAGTTAGTTTCCTAAAGCTGTTTTCAAATTATATGTATCAATGATAAAATTTCCACCTAGAACTTTAAGTGACAAATTAATAAAATTATAATCCATTTTATTTTTTTCCTTGAGACAATATATCTTCGTGTTGCCCAGGCTTCTCTATAGCTCCTGTGTTCAAGTGGCCCTCCTGTTTCATATTTGTCAATAGCTGACCCTATAGGTGCTTGGCACTACCGTGAGTTCCAAGTTTATTTCATTTTCATTTTAATGCACTATTTTTAAATTTTAAACAAAGCACTCTTCATTTCAATGTTGCTGAAAATCTGGATAATGAACCCTCCTGAGCACTAGAATCTTAAACTCACATGGCTATGGAACAGAAATTGGGTTAAAAATCCCATTACTTTGGTCTGGAGAGATGACCCTACAGTTAAGAGAACATACTCATGGCAGGAAGCTCACAGCCACCTGTAACTCTAGTCCAAGGATACAAAACTCTTTTCTGGACATCATGACATCTACACACACATTTGATACTTACACAGAGACCCCATACACAATAATGTGAAAATTATTTAAAATTTAAAATTATTAAAATTTTTAAAAATCTCTGTTACAGATACATACAAACAGTGATACCATAGAATTATATGTTTTTTGACTATTACAAATGGGAAGTAGTTGAAGAAGTAGCCACTTAACCCAGACAGACTTCATGGAGGTTCTAGAATGGGTCTCCCATGAAGCCTAGAAATAAGTACCAATGCCCAAGAACTTTAATTGGGCTTACCCCCTTGGTATTGTTGATTTTTAGCTTCTTTAGCTTGTCATTTTGTATACACACCCAACTTTCCCAGGGTTCTCCTCACTAATCCCTTGAAATAGTTTCCTGGGATAGTTTCTGCTTCTGTTCACCTGTCTTTGGTATTGTTGCCAAACAAGCTACAAAAGTGTTTGCCTCTCCTCAAGTTCAATGTAACCATTTGGTCTTCCAGAATGTATATGATGAGCAGGACCAATCTTCCCTCCTCCTGACAGAAGCTAATGAGGTTGTTGATGAAGACTAGGCACTAAAGTGGGTGTTCACTTTCCTTTGAAGACAAAGACTTGAGTTTAATATCATAAATTCAGCAGTTGTGGGCTTAAACCACTATGTCTAATTTCTCAAATAAGCTGGACTTGGCCAGAAGCCCCCATGAAAGCCCTACAGAGTGACTTCCTCTGGCACATCTTCTTTCCCCTCGAATCAGCATTTAAGATACATCTCAAAGTTTTTATTAAGTTTCACTTTTTTCCCCTGATTTATAATTACCAGAATTATATGGGCTCCATTCCCAACACATTTTCCTGGCCAGTATACACAATTTCAGATACATAAAGGCAAAACAGTCTTTTGTGGAAGAGCCTCATGGGAAACATCTACCATTAGTAACTGTTTTGGAAAAAAAAAAAGAATTCTAAGCTCCAAATAACTGGTTTAACAATGAGCATTTGGACAGCCACCCATCAGTGTGTGTGTGTGTGTGTGGAGGGGGTGCCTTTTCTTCCTCTTTTATTTTTACCTTCTAAGTGTGTGCCTAACAAAGTCTTCCAGTAGGATGGCCTTAGGAAACATTTTTCAGGACAAGGAATCTTTAGTCTGATCAACACTCTCTTTAGGTGATGCTACTGAGATATACCCTAGACTTGTCTAGGCCTCTTCCTGGTACTCTGACCTCCTATTCCTCCAGTAGACTGACCTACAAAATGTAGAGTCAAGTCCATCTGGCCCTTAGACATAGGTCTTAGAAAAGAAGCTTAACCTCTTCAAAGGCCCCCTAGAGGACTATGGCAGCACAAACTTCTGAACAAAACCTTAAACTTAAATAAGTAGCCAACAAATGAAGCTGAGATAATGATTCACAGCATTAGAATAAGTTGGTAAAGCACTTGCTGCCAAGCCTGATGATACAATTTCCAGGATGAATATAGTTCAAGGAAAGAACTAACTTTTGCAAGTTAGCCACTGACCTCCACATGTGTGTTACAGTGTGTACACACACATGAGCACGTGCATGCACACTCACACACAAACACACCCATATACACATACATAAAAGCAACAGAACATTTTAAAGCTTACAACAAGTGTTCTCCAAAATAACTGAGCTGTAACTGTCAAATTTGCCAAGATCTTCAAATGTAAGAAGAGCCTGGAAACTCCTCACTACTTAAAGAAGCCAAAAAGCAAAACAAAACAAAACAAAAACTGTAATTGTGTAATTGTAATGCAGGATCACAGAGAGATCCTGAATTAAAATAGGATCTTAGAAAATACATAATGAAATCCAATAAGGTGTAGAATTCAATTAAAAGCACTGTAGCAATGGGTCCCTGTTTGTGACCGATACACCACAGAGGTGTATAATACTCACAGGGGAAACTATTTGGATGCAGGTGACTCCATACTTCTTTGAACTTGCTTGTAAATATAAAACTATCACATTTGAAAGTGAAAGGTATTGCCTTGACATTCGGGGAAATGTTGCAGGAAAAAAAACACATCTCTATCTCTAAGTTGCTTGGCCCATCCTGATTGAATACCTTTTCTACACATCAGCACACTTTATTGCATGTTTTCTCAGACATGGTGATTTTAGATGAAGGTGTTTGGTTTTGTTTTTTGAGACAGAGACTCAAGGATCCCTACTGGCTTTGAACCTTCTATGAAGTCAAAGATGAAGTGAATTTCTGGGTTGCTCTGTATACACCTTCCAAGTGTTAGGATCAAAGATGTGCATCATTATCCCTCATCTTTGAGCATGCTAGACAAGTGTTCTACCAACTGAACTTATCATATTTCTTTTCAGTTTATGATGAGGACTCCAATGTAGATGGTCCAAACCTCATCACAAGATGCTTAGGCCCTCTCTACTTGGAGACCTGTGTCCTGTCTTGCTTTCTTCTTTCCCCCATTTCCATTCTTGCTTTACCTAAAATCCTGGTGCTGTCTTCTATGGTGCTCAATAACTTATATTCATTGTTTCTAATCTACCAATTTACAGATGAGAAAACTCAGCCCCAGAATATAATGTATGTAAGACTATAAAAATCTTGTCAAAACTGAAAGATAGACTTTGTCTCCCCTTAATCAATTTTTCTGCACCCCCAAGAATTGTATCATCTTGCCCAACTTAAAGAATCCTAAGCTCACTTTCTATAGCATGATAATAAATGAATATGTTAACACCTGACATTTATTTTCATTACATGTATACATGTGTGTCTATGTGAGCATGTGTACATTAGCACAGGCACCCAGATGCCAGGAGATGTTATTGAATCCCTTGGAGCTGGAGTTACAGATCAGATGGTTGTTATCCATTTTACTTGGTTGCTAGAAACTGAACATGGGAAATGCAGAAGAATAGAAAATGCTTTAAATTGATGTGCCATTATTCCAAAACCACACCTGACTTTAAAAAGAGTTGAAATATCATTGGGGGCTAAATAGGTGGGAGGGGCAGGTTGATTCAGGGATGCATGCAGCTAAGTCCTAATTGAAAGTAAGCATGAAAATTGCAATGAAGATTTAATAGAATTCCCTGGTAAACCAATGGGGCTAGGAGACAAGATTATCATATGTTAGTTACATGTTTTGGTGCTGAGACAAACTGACAAAAGCATCTTAAGGAAGGAAGGGTTTCTTTTGGCTTACACTTCGAGGGTACTCGTGGTGGGAAGGTCATGGTGGCAGTAGCATGAGACAGCTGGACATATTGTATCTGTGGTCAGGAAAGCATACATTATATTCTTACATACATTATATTCTGGGGCTGAGTTTTCTCATCTGAGCAATGCTAAAGGCTCTTGCTCAGTTTATTTCCTATTCTTTAGTCTCATTTGGACTTTGTGAAATGATGCCACCCACATGTAGGGTGAATCTTCTCACCTCAGCTAACCTACTATAGATAACTTTTCACAGACATACCCAGAGAGGCTGTTTCCATGGTGATTCTAGATCCTGTCAACTTGTCCATTAAGATGAAGAGCAGTGGATTCCCTCCCAAATTCTCCTTTCTACAAAGATGCTCAGGAGGGGCATTGCTTAATATGTCCTAGCCACTCAGCAGCTGCTGTGAGCACTGGAGGGGTTCAGCATCAGCAGTACTCCTGAGAAAAGGAACAGCGATGTTCACTTAGAATTTGAGAGTAGTGCCAACCTAGGGCTCAAGGGGTGGGGAGACAGACTTCTCAACTTCACCAGTGTTGACTTGTTGAAAACTGTAAGTTATTCAAATGCTGAATGAGGACTCATTCAGATGTAGCTCCAAATTGATGCCTTTAAAGAGATTGAATAAACTCTTTATGTTACAATCTGGCATGAGCTTTTAATATTAACCACTACATATTTTATAGACTGTATTTGTTGCCAAGCCCTATAACAAACATTAAGATGCTTTTTGTCTTAACGGGCACTACGGAGGCTTCCGAACAGTGTTATAAAAAGCAGTATAAACCACATTATAATCATAGAAATCATCTGCATTAAACTAGCATTTGCTATGAAAGTGGCAGTTATTTTTCATCTACAAACAATTATATCTCGATTACTTACACTCTGTTAGGGAACATTTCATCAAAGAACCCTCATTTAATTGACATAAAGATGCATTTTCTTTGGAGAGAGACATAATCTCTAATTTGGACTAATTAAAGGACTAGGCATTCCCTATTAGTGAAAAGCTTGTGTCTATTGGAAATGTGCATCTTTATTAGTTTCATATACATGAAGTCTCACAAAGGAAGCTGCTTAAAGTAGGAAAAGAAGGTCCTAAAATATCACTATCTAGAGAGCACGTAATAGTAATTTGGAGTCTAGGGATGCAACCCAGTTAGTAGCACGCTCAACCAGCATGAAGAAAGCCCCAGATTTGATCCTCAGCACTGTATAAATGAAAGTGATACATATCTATACCCTCAATACTTGGAAGATAGAAGTAGGACGACTCAAAGTCCATCCTCGGCTACATAGCAAATTGAAGTCCAGCCTAGTCTACATGAGACCTTGTTTCAAATAGCAAGTAATACAAATTGTTTTACATTTTTCAAAAATATAGAGATGAAGAAAGTTGAACATAACTAGTTTTCACCTTGCCTTAACTAGTTTGCATTTTAATATTGCTCAATGATGCTTTTCTTTCTCTGCATGCCACTGTGAGAAGCATGTCTGAGTCACTGCATATGGATAATTTGCTCCAGATCTCAGATAAGCTTTTATAGGAAGAGTGACTTAAAACCTCAATATGATAAATAATCTTGAGTTATATGTAAAGTACCTACAAATCATAAAAGTTAGTACCACACTGAAATGAAATAGATGGCTAGTAGTTGAGGGGGTTAAGGGCCACTGGCAGATTTTTCTTGCCTAACTGGATGCCCACACACTCATACATATATAAACAGCACAAACTGGTTACATTCCAACAAGTGTGTTTGTATGTATGTGGAGAGAGAAAGAGATTTTCTACTACATTCAAGCTTTATAAACATGTATAGCGTACAAACACATGCACACCTATGGAGAGGAAATTGAGACGGATGAAATTTTGTAGTGTCTTGGGGTTTGAGATCAGAAATGGATGCTGGACATGATCATAATATACTGTATATGTGCATGAAATTATCAAAGAATATTTTAAATACTATTTCAGATGGTCATGTTGAGCTAACCCCACTCACTCACTGGCCCTGGGATACCTGGCCATGACGCTAACTGGTCATTACAGCAAGAAAGCTGGTTCCTCACACTTGGGAGAGATGGTCCCACTCCTCACCACGGGCTTGGTGACTCTGGTGGTAAGTGGTGGGAAGCTTACTCTACCCCTCATCTGAAGCATGGTGCCCCTGGGTGGTATGGACTGACCAATTCAATACCAGCCAAGCCCACAGCAGGCCAGGGAGTGGCACCCATCTAGCACCTGCTGAAGCTCATGAAGGGACTGGTCCTGTGAAATGATATCAGAAGGATCTCTATGACACAGGGCAGTCTCAGATATCTTAAAAGAGTTTCAGTGCTGATTCAGTGATGATGGTGGGCCAGCAGCCAATGACTTGCAAGAAACATTTACAAGTAAAGCTGATTGTACAAAAGAATATACTTTGTGTCACACTATGCTCCCAGTATTGCCAGGACAAATAAAGAGGTGTTGGAGAGGCAGGAAAGACAAAGGAGTCCAGAGGTTTATTTTGTTTGTTTTTGGTTTTGTTTTGTTTGGTTATTTCTAAATTTTCTTTTGTAGGGGGAGCACTGCAGGGGTGAGAGAAGGATATGGAATAACTGGGAAGTAATCAGAGTTAGGATATATGATGTGAAATTCTCAAGAATTCAATAAAGAAATTATGTTAGATTTTTAAAAAGATTGATTTTGACCATTTAAGAAAGGAAAACAAATATTTACTATTACAATATCAAAAATTTTCCTTGTATTTAGAAGAACATTAATGAGAAGAAATTCCAAAATCAAGCATTTGTTCATATCATCATCATCATCATCATTATTCAGTAAATAAGAACCATCTAATTGTATTTGGTTACAATAAAACATCATCATCATTTGTTTCTGTATCTAGCCCAACAGCATTTGCATCATGTTTATTTCTAGGGGATTTGACTCCTTTCTGTCCTCCATTGGCACCACACACACACACACACACACACACACACACACACACACACACACTTCAAAATAAAATATGGGCTGGAGAGATGGTTCAGCCATTAAAGGCTAGGCTCACAACCAAAAAACATAAAATAAAAATATTTTTAAAAGAAACAAATTGCAAA
>JANBXA010000367.1:14820000-14865000 GCA_030556225.1 Cricetiscus sungorus | reverse complement strand
CCCATGCGTGCTATGTGCACCTCTGGACATCAAAGACAAACTTCCCAAGTCAGGTCTCTTTTTCTACCATGCGGCTCATGAGAGATCCAACTCAGGTCATCAGCCTTGGAGCCCGCCCTTTCCTACTGCACCATCTTTCAGGCAACACTTTTCAAATGCTTAATGCTTCTTATACCATTTAGTCCCCATAACTCCAACATAAGTGGGATTCTTACCTCATCCTTACACAAGAATTCAGGAGGCTCAGAACGGTTTTGAAAAGCTGCCGAAGACAACAATCTAAAAATGGCAGGCTGGGACACAGAGTGGGGCCATTTGATTCCAAAGCACACATGGTTAGCAAGTGTGCAATATCGATTCTCTAAATAGATGGATTGCCTTTGGCTGGCAAAATACACATATGTCAAATTTTTCAAGTTCATCTGCTTTTAAGGAAGTGATAACTGGGGAAGTCATCCTCTGAATTTAAAAGAAGTGTCCTCAAAATGCAGAATTTTAGATATCACGACAGGCAAATAGGGCAGCTGTCAGGAGTCTATTTGTGTTTTTCTAGCTCAGAGGTGATTTCTCTCTTATTAAAATGAGTAGAGTTAGAAATACCTGAACTAACATATGAGGTTGCCAAGAAAGATGTTACTGGAATAGAATTTAGACTCTGAAGAACTAGGTGCAATCTGGTGAGGCTTCCCCAGGAATATAGTCAACAGATAAAGGCCTCTCTATGCCAGGTGAGAGTTAACAGGAATGACTCCATCCATGCCTGAAGATACTCAACAGGGGCAGACCTACAGTTACCCAGAGACAGGTAACATGTGCGGCCTAAGCTCGTTCCATCCTAGAGGAATATGAGAAAGACTTTGAAATGAGTATGTTGAATAGGCCTGGAGACAGCAACAATTTCTTTTGGTGGGAAAACAGGGCTCAAAGAGGACATCTATGGTGAAGGGAAGGAAACATGAGCTTGAGTTCTTTACCAAATTCAGCTGGGATCAAATCTGAGCTTCAGGCCTTCCAGTCTCAGTAATCTTGTTTTAACTAACCCCCTCATCCACACAATTAGAAAAAAAGAAATATGATTCCACTTTTGATAATTCACTCCAGGAGTGAAAGAAAACATAAATGCGTGTTCGTGATGAGGCCTTTTCATATCAGAGATGATGAAATCACGATCAACCGTGATGCTGGTGGGAATGATGCTCTCTCACATCTGATATTCCTAGGAAGTACATCAAATACTCAATACCTTGTTGTGTCCTTCACCAACGCTTACATTATTTGCCCACGGAGCATCAGTTCAAGGCTTCAAACTCATCTCTGAATTAAAATAAGATGCCATACCTTTGAGCTCCCACACAGTCTTCTCACCTTCTTCAGGAAATAGTCTACATTCTGCAGTTAGCAATGATTGCCACATTTTCTTCTCTATTTTTTATTTAAATTTGAAACAAGCTTGTTTTACATGTCAATCCCAGTTCCCTCGCCCTCTCCTCCACCCCTGTCCCCCTCAAGCCCCCAGCCCATCCCCTTTCTGCTCCCCAGGGAGGGTGAGGCCTTCCATGGAGGATCTTCAAACTCTGTCATATCATTTGGAGCAGGGCCTAGGCCCTCCCCCATGTGTCTAGGCTGAGAGAATATCCCTCTATGTGGAATGGGCTCCCAAATTCCAATTGTATACTAAGGATAAATACTGATCCATACCAGAGGCCCCACAGACTGCCCACTTCTCCTAACTAACACCACATTCAGGAGGTCTGGGTTGGTCCTATATTGGTTTCCCAGCTATCAGACTGGGTTGCATGAGATCCCCCTTGTTCAGGTCAGTTGATTCTGTGAGTTTCTCCAGCCTGGTCTTGACCCCTTTGCTCATCACTCCTCCCTCTCTGCAACTAGATTCTAGGAGTTCAGGAGTCCAGCTCAGTGTTTAGCTGTAGGTGTCTGCTTCTGCTTCCATCAGCTACTGAATGAGGGCTCTAGGATGACATGTAAGATAGTCATCAATCTCATTATTAGGAAAGGGCATTTAAGGTAGCCTCTCCACAATCATTTAGATTGTTAGTTGGGGTCATCGTTGTAGGTCTCTGGACATTTCCCTAGTGTCAGATTTCTCTTTAGAACTATAATGGCTCCCTCTATTATGGTATCTCTTTTCTTGCTCTTCTCTATTATTCCCCTACCTCAACCTTCCTATTCCCTCCTCCTAACCCTTTCTCTTTCTCCTAACTCCCTCTCCCATCCTCCATGCTCCCAATTTGCTCAGGAGATCTTATTCCTTTTTCCTTTTCCAGGGGACCATTGTGTGTCTCTCTTAGGGTCCTCCTTGTTTCCTAGCTTTTCTGGCAATGTGGATTGTAGGCTGGTGATCTTGAGCTCTATGTCTACAATCCATATATGGGAGAGTACATACCATGTTTGTCTTTTTGTGACTGGGTTACCTCACTTGGGAATATTTCTTCTAGTTCCATCCCTTTGCCTAAGAATTTCAAGATTCCATTTTCCCCCCTACTGAGTAGTACTCCATTGTGTAAATGTACCATATTTTCTCCATCCATCCTTCAGTGAGGGCCAAGATTCATGCTGGATGCCACCCTATTTACCTTATTGCCCCATTTTTAAACACCATAAAAGATATTTCTTGGAGAGAGAAGCACTTTACTTTGGTTCACTACTGGTTAGCCAATTGCACTCCAGTTACCATAGTTACCGCAGCTACTATAGATATGACCATGGCATCCAGGTTTTCTGTTCATGTTGGAGGCATTTGTATATTTAAATGCTTCTGACATTTTAAAGACTTCAAGTCCTTCAAGAATCCAGAGAAGTCACCAGGTCAGGCATTAAGTGACCCAAATTTTAAGAAGAATGCCATCTTTCTCTTTGTGTGTTCCAAATAGAAAAGACCAATAAAATGAAGAAGAGAAAAAACACTCAGATCAATAGATTGGGTGAAGAGTCATTTACAATCAAAGAGGGCATCTCATCCATTTCTGACTTTTGCTCCAAAGTAATAGTTTCTACTGTTACAATGTCTAGCATTTAGGGATACCCTGAAAATGGATCCTTCAAAAATTCAGAAACTGAACTTCTGTTCCCTGTTCAACTGTTTAGCTTTCCTAATGGTGGACATTATATATCTACCAAATTCTAATATTATTCTTTTGATCTCTTTAGTGAACTTCTTTTTGATCTATGCATAGGCCACCCAGCCTACTTTTTCCACAAATCTGTGGTATTAAACACTTGATAATCAATTGTTGAAGGACTTAGTGTAGTCAATGGAAGTCAAGGGAAAAATATATGAGGCATTGTCTTAAAGGAAGGCCTCACCATCCTTGGGGAGTAGGTAGGGGAGTGGAGGGTTGGTAGGTGTATGGGAGGATAGGAGGGAGAAAGGAATGGGGGATTAATATGTAAAATGATTGTTTCTAAACAATTTTAAATAAATAATAAAGCAAAGATAGCAAAAGAGAAAAAAAGATTAAAAAGAAAAATTTGGGGGGGGGAGATTCCTCTTTGTCTGTAGGGCATTGTTAATTTTCCTGTCAATAGGTTGGTGATGGACCTGAAGTAAGTATGTGTCACGAATAGCAGCGTCTGAAGAAAAGCAAGGGATTGGGACCAGCTCAGGTGATAGAAGGCTTGCTAGCTTGCCCTAAACCCTGATTCTATCCCCAACATCATTTAAACAAGACATGGTGGTGTAAACCTTTAAACTATGCACACAGGATATAGAGGCAGGAAGGTCAGAAGTTCAAAGTCATTCTCAGCTACAAAGAGTTCAAAGGCAGCCTGTGCTAACTGAGATGCTGTTTCAATGAAGAAAGAGAGGAAGGAAGGAAGAAAGGAAGGAAGAGAGGGAGGGAGGAAGGAGGCAGGGAGGAGGGAGGAAAGAAGGGAGGAAGGAAGGAAGGAAAGAAGGAAGGGAAGGAGGACTTTCTTTTGTCCTCTGAGAAACAATGTCTAGCATTTAGGGATACCCTGGAAATGGATCCTTCAAAAATCCTACAGGCGCATGAGAAGATGGCCCAGTGGCTAAGAGCATGAGGACCTCAGTTCAAATCTCCAGCATCCATGTAATGAGCTGGGCAACACCAGTGCTGTGTGTATCACATACAGGAAGATCAGCTGGCTACTGTTGACAATTCTCCAGGTTCATTGAGAGACCTTCCCTCAAGGGATACATCAGAGAGTGGTAAAGCAGGAAATCCAATGACCTCCTCAGACCTCCACAGGTTCATATGAGTACCAACACATGCATACACATACACATTCGTATGCATCTCTCTCTCTCTCTCTCTCACACACACACACACACACACACACACACACACACATAGGACAACATGTAAGTTTACATTTCTTTTTTAAAACTATTTTTACCCTTGTGTGTATGTGTACATAAAGTTCTCCCCTTCCCTGCATGTGTGTGTGTGTGTTTATGTGTGTGTGAGTGTGTGCATGCTCTTGTGTATAGGTGTGGATGCACTTGCACCACGGTGTACTTGTGGACATCAGAGGACAACTTTGGGTGTTGGTCACTCCTTTCACTTTGTTTGAAGGCAGGGTCTCTTGCTCTCTGCTCCACAGTCCATGCTCACTGTCCTGTGAGCGTCTAAGGATTACCTCCTCTGCATCCTTCCTGACCAAAGGAGCCCTAGGATTACAGATGTGTGCTACTACATCCAGCTTTATACGGTTTCTGGGAATTCAAACTCAGATCCATGTGCTTAAGCAACAAGAATTAACTACCGAGCCATAGACTAAATCTCACATATTTATACCTAACGTCCCTGTGTGCTCATCATGTTTAAATCTAATGTGGTTAGCAGAGGTCACTCGGGTATCTGCAGCTATTACTGAAGGACAAACCAGAAAAAGACATCCCAGAAGAAAACTATCTGTATACTTATACAAATATTGAAGAGGAAAATTTTAGTATGCTTAAATGACTAGCATTAGATTTTTTTAAAAAAATATTAATGGACTAAAAAGAATACTATTCACTAAAGTCCTAAAAGGCCAGCTATTCAGAAACAACACTCAGGAAAATAGGTGGTACCCTTCTAAATTTAGCTAATGAACAAACCTTTGTTCCCATTAAGATTTACCGACAGTGAAACGTGTCTGGCTGAAAACATCTCACACATGACTGATCCTTGAAGATGGACCAGGAAGCTTCACTGTCACATGGACAACATAAACCTCAGGAGCATCTCCAGACTCACAGAGATGAAAGTAGAATACATGGAATCAGGATCTGTCCTTTGCACAATTCACCCTTCAATTTAACCTTCCAAGTACAATCAACTTCTGAATGATAACATGATCTCTGGCCTTTTATATGCCTCTTATATGCAACATGAACCTCATTTCTTACCCTTCCTACCAATTCTACTCTGCAATCTATCTGGTCTCAACTATTTGATTTGTTTTGTGATGGCTAGCATTCCTTCTTCCTTCTCTTTTGCTCATTTTCTCTGTGTCTGGAATTTTCCCCCTATATGTCTGCACCTAACTTCTGTTCAGATGCAATGTCTTCCTCGACAGGAGCTGTTATTTATCCACTTAGCACTTGTCAGGCAATTCTGTAAAGTACTTATTTGGATCTTCCATGGTGTTCAAGACCAACAGTCAGCACCCAACTCACACAGAATTCCCTAAGTAACAGAATTCACTAAGTATCAGAGACAGTGAAGAGTAAACATAAGCCTATGTTCCTTAGCGTGGTGGGCTTGCTGCCTGTTGTGGGTAGAAGCTCTTGATTTTGTCGTTTGTTCTATCATTTTGTCTTCCAGAGGATATGCATGCATACGTGTATCCATGTGTATGTGAATACCCACACATGCAATCATTCCAAGCTATCTTTCTTTGATTAGAAATGTCTACACTGAGTGCAGTTTCTTTTCCTTGATTCTATCATTGTCTCAGAAATTTTTTTTAAGTAAGGAGCTCACCTATTAAAGACAGTAAGTACCTCCATGCTATTTGCTTTCCATTAAAATAAAGTAGAATCCATTTTTCTTAGGTCAAAATTCTGAGTTGTGAGAAGTGGTGTTTTTCAATCTAACAGCAATGATTCATTTTAGAAATTAAGGTTTTCTAATGAGAAAATCTAACCAAAGTGTTAGAGCCAACAGTCCCCCAGCAATGCCCAATTCATTAAACTCAGCAGCAACTGTGTCTGTCATGCTTAACCTGGGCTTCAAAGCAGCCAGCAGGGATCTGTATCCATCTGATGCAAAATTTTCTCTTCAGCAATAGAGAAAGATGTTTGAGAAGCAAGGTGTATTGTTGATGTACTAAAGCTCCTCGCCCTTGTGTATAATAGCATGGCTGTTATCAAAAGCTGAGAAACTTATAGTCATTTCTCCAGAATTTGTCTACATATTTTGAAGCAAGATTTTTAATTCTGCTTAGGCCAGGAAGGAATTAGTGTGGCTAAGAAATCAAGCTTTAGACCCCTTACTTGGGGATGCAAAATTGCTTATAGTATTCTTTCCTTCTTTGGTTCAAGAATGTTAATTAAGCAATTACTAAGCACCTGACACTGGATGGGATGGATGGTAAGATTGACAAACATGAAATATAGAGATTTCCAAAGATGCTCATGAAAGCCAGCTGGGATGCTAACATTGATATGTATAAATAAAACTCAAAATATCCATTGTTCTTCAGGAGGTATAGAGGCTTGTGTAAGAACAGGCACTCATTTGAACTTGTGTCAGATGAAGGGAGTTTGAGAACACTTCCTGAAAAAATTCCTCAGGAGACTTAAAGTAATTATAAGCTATTAGCAATTGATGACTGCTGGGAGAGGAAGTATCACTTTTCTTCAAGGGTGTGGCCACTGGTAGGTTGTCCATGCCCTACTGGATGACCTGACACCCATGAACATCCAGGAATAACAAATTCCACTAAGTTGATTAAGTATGTAAATAGAATATGAAGTAATAGTAAGTTGGGAGGGAGATGTGCTGAGGAATTCTGTGGGCAGTTGCAATGGAGGAGAGGTGAATAGAACTGATTAAGATTCATCATCATATACACATGTATGAAACCTTCAAAGCATAAATTTAAAACATTTTAAAAATATGTAATAGAAATAAAGAATCTGTTAGGAGAACCATATCAGGGTAGCATCAATGGGACAAAGGAGGTAGCAAGTATGGAGGGAGAGAAACACTGTAAAGACTATACCCATGCTATGATGCAACTCTTCTTCAAGAAAGCCACATATGCAAATCTAAGAGCTGACCCATGTACTTAATGTCTTGGTAATAAGGAACTTGGATGGACAGTTGCATTTTATTATTTGGTTAATTACTTCTTTAGACAATATTTGAATCCACATCCATCCTGCTTCCTACCTTTTTGGTACAAGTTCATGATGACATTGTGCAGATGTTACAACAGAATTTGAAGATATGTTTCAGCTCACTGGAGACTTCAAAATGAGTTTCACCATTATTATAGTTAATAATAATTGCAAATAAAATTCTCAGCATTTATGCCATAAAATTGATTCTCACTCTACAACTCTGTATGAAAACCTCAAATGCCTTTAAAATTGCTATTAGAACAAATTATAACACAAAGCACTTACATAGCATCTTTGTTAGGGGAGATAATTTAAGTTTATTGCCTTTATGTTCACTGAAAGAAAAATCTTAACAGGGTTAATTGTCTTTCCCAAGCCATGTGATTCATTGTGGTAGACAAGAATAAAAATTCAACTTAAAGATGTCTATCCATAGGAAAAACATTTTAGCAGGGAATTTATTGTTAGTGGGAAATGCAGGACAAACAAAAATGTCAAAGTGCTTGGACAAATGTACAAGAAATAAAGTTGTTCAAAAAATAAATCTTAGTCAGTAGAGATAGCTCAGTAGTAAAGAATGGTTGCTTCTTCCAGAGGATCGGGGGTTCAATTCCCAGCACCCAAGTTAGTTGGGCTCATAGCTGCCTATAGCTCTAGCACCAGGGGACCTGAGACCCTCTTCTAGCCTCCTTAGGCACATACAAACACACATACACACAGAGAGGGGGAGGTCATTTTATAACAAAATGGAAAATGGCATTTATTGCATGGCTTATCAAACAGTTGAAATTTAGTTCTGTTAATGAGAGCAGTCTGTGTTGGCCCTTGGGAGCCCAGGCTTGTCAATGATAATGAACTTCATTTCCTGCTGTGTGCTAATGCCAACTATCATCTGCCCACCTGGCTTGTATCTAAGGCCAAAGCATTTTCATAAAGAGAAAGAAGGCCATGATGATCAGATATTCCATCAATGGTGCTTTGACAATGTTCACATGCAGCCAAGAAGAAGAGAGACCTTAGTATTCTTAGGAAAATTGATGGAATTGGAGATTATCATGTTAAGCAAAATAAGCCAGACTCAGTAAAAGAAATACTGAATGTTTTTGCTTATACATGGAGTATAGTTTAGATTTATGCTGTTGATGAATTTTATATACTTGGCATTAGGTATAAATTATATATATACGATAATATATATACATATAATTATATATGTTTATAATGTATATATATAATATATTTATATTTGTTTTCAGATGACATCAAAGTGAAAGGAGAACTATGTGGAGGGAGGGAAGGAAAAATATGAAAACTTAACAGGAGGACTAAAATTAACATTGCATGCTTTCTCAAATGTGTAATCTTAAAACCTAGATTAAAGTAATGTGTGTTTTATGCATGTATGTATATACATGTGTGCATGTATGTGTTATAATGAAATTTGAAGAGGGTCTACTCTTGGGGACTGTAAGGACTGAGAAGGAATAAAATGGGGAAGAATGTGAGAAATGAACAGAAGGATCAATAAAAAGAAAAGTACAATGAGACTGAGTAAGTACCCTAATTAAATTCTTATCGCATAAACTAAAACAAACTATTTCTTTAAAACAGAGGATGCTTGTCCAGTATACTTTCTGCCTATTTTGGCTCAGGGTAACCCAAAGTTGCAAAGAGTGTTGATTACCATATGACCCCAAAAACAATATCAAAATCAAAGCCAAACAAAACATCAGTCTTTGAGTCTTTGAGATGTTTGATATGAATTTAAAACATGGTGTGAGACTCCCAACCTCAGTTCTCACTGAGTTCTACAAGACAAATAGCCTTTCCCAGAACTGATAAGACATTAGCATTTCTTTAGTATGCAACTACTATACATTTAAGTCGTCTATGTGGATAGTCTGGTGTCGGAGCATCTCTGGGAAGGGTGAGAACTGGTTCTCAGAGAGCTCATGCTATTAATGACAGGATGGAACATTACAAAGCTGCCATGCTTCTATGATAACCAACAAGGGGGCTTCTTGCAGGCAGACCTAAGCCAAGTGTCTTATTGTCGTCATTTTTCTCAAAGGTTTTGAAACTTCGTTGTGCCTCAGGATCACCTGACAGACTTGAAACTGGTTCATTAGGTGTGACTAGAGCCTGTGGAGTTTTTGTTTGTTTGTTTATCTGTATTTTATGCGTGTGTTTGGCTGCAGATGTACATGGGCACCCCTTGTGGGCAATGCCTATGAAGGTAAGAAGGCTCCTCCCAAACTGTAGTTACAGATGGTAATGAGCTGCCATGAGGATTTTGGGAATCAAACCCAGGTCCTCTGCAATAGCAACTACTGCAGCCTGACAAATGAGTCATCTAGTCCCTGGGTGGTTTGTTTCTGACACTCAGGGTGCATTAATGCTTTTCCTGAGGATCTATACTATGCTCCTGGCTTATTAAGGCACCCATAGTGCCCTCTCGATTTTTTGTTTTGTTTTTGTTTTTATGACCAACAATGTCTGTAGTAGAGCATGGAAAGATGATTCAGTGGCTAAGTGTATTAGCTGCTCTTCTGGAAAACCCCTCCTTTGACCTCTGTATGCACCAGCACTCACAGAGGTGCACACATGTGCGTGTGCACACACACACACACACACACACACACACACACAACATCACACACACACACACACTAATCTAAAAGTAATCTAAAAACCACAATGTCTCCCCTAACCGACCAAAATGGGAATTGCTAAATAATTATTAAAATATTCATTTCCAATGAGAAGACAGATTAATATTTTAAAATTGCATGAAAATACTTCTTCAAATATAAAGCTGATACTCAAAACGTATAAGTATCAGAAGAGATTATTTTTTAAAGAAAAAGCTATGATACAAGGACATAAAAGCTGCCAATTATAAGTGTCCTTTTTCTTAAAAGAAAAATAATAAAGTTTTCAATGAATGCAAGTTGTAAATGACTATACAGTTGTCACTGGTGGACTTTCTAACACATGGCACTCTTCATGCTAAGATAGACTCTCCATATTAAGCTGATGATGGCACTGTGTTAGGATAGTTAAACAAGGCAGAATATTTGTAGAAGAGAGGGAAACTGACATACATAAACAATAGTCTCTGATTTATGCTAGACTTCTCTTTTGGCTCATCCCAAAGGAAACCTTGTAATTCACCAGACAGAGTTGTAGAGCTTAGCCATCTCTTTATTCACTGTAGAGTCCTCACTGGAAGACACACATCTTCAGTGTGTGTCAGCATAAATGGTGAAATAACACAATGACATATAGAAACATTGTATTTGTAAACTTTGCCCTTATTATTTCAAATGTATTTTGAACTTAAGGAACTCATATATATTCCATATAATGAGGACACAAACACATTTTCCTTACATTGTCTTGGAGGTCTGAAATCTTGTGGACATGGTTAGCATGTGTAACTATGAGCTATTATTAAAGACTAAATTATAATACTAGCTCATGGCTCATGTCATAGGGATGTGTTCCCATCCTTTAGATTAGAGGGTGGAATTGACAGCCTGTGAGATGCTGGTGGGACAATTACAAGCCAAGACTGTCTGACTATGACAGTCTATCTCAGTGTGACATTACAAAACACTAATTTGTTGATGGCCAGAGAGTTTGTTCTGTGGTTAAAGTATTGCTGTGCAAACCCAACAGCAGGAGTGTGAGCCCTGGATCCCACATCAAGGTGGAAGGAGGAACCTGCACCAATTCCTCAGAGCTGTCCTTTCCCTCATCATCATCATTATATACACAGTAATAGATTTTAAATACCACTTTTCTAAATACAGAAATTACTTCTCAACAAATGTATACGCATGCCCTTATGGACAGAATAAAATGAAATGTAATAAAATTTTCATTCTCTTCTACTCATGTGCATTTTTATTTGAATTTACTTTTTATTGACATATAATAGGTGTACAGGTGTATTGTTTTTACTAGTTTTCTTTGCTGACACGTGATACTTTGACATTGTTGTTAGCACAGGAGTGTTACTTCCTCCTGTCAAGTGTTTCATCCTGTTTCTTTGCCCTAGGACTTGGAGAGACTGTGACTTAGAAGTAGTTAGAAGTCAAGAATGGGATGCTAACATGTCGCTCATCAATAGTACTATGTAAGCATGTGTTGAAATTGCTGCAAACCTAATTTGTCAGCTTAAGGTACACTTGAAGCCAACAAAAATGGAAGAACTCTTCCTAAAATGCTTCACCCTAGTAGCTGTTCCAGCAGGGACATGGTAGAAAACTAACAAGATTTCATTTTACTTTGTAAATGTTTTTTGTTTGTTTGTGGGGGTGAATAACTCACACATATCACCATGTGCATGCAGATGCCACAGGACAACTTTCAAGAACATGTTCTTTCCCTCCACCACACGGGTCCCACGGATAGAACTCATTTTTTAACAAACGTGTTTCCCTATGGAGCCACCTCACTGCACCAAACCAAAGCTACAGGTTCTTTTCAACATGGAATTTGGTGAAAATAAGCAAGGCAGTGCTGGAAAATGCAGAAGGATGAAGATGGGGAGGGTGTGGTGCTACAAAAGTGTCCTTGATTCCACTGCCTCTGCCTAGGGAAAGTAATGTTCTGTGCTGAACTTTTGAGCATTCCCAATAAACTGCAGTACGTACGGTCTGTTACTTAAGAACCACCAATTATTGAAGCTATTGAGCCCATACATAGACATACACATGTGCACACATGCACACACACACCGTTTTAGGTTTTAAAACTTATTATCTCAAAGAAAGACATAACATTTCTTCTACTTCCTTTAGATACACATTATTTCCAGACATATAAAGATGTGAAAGACATTTACAAAATATATCTTCATATTTAAGAAACAAAGTGTTTGGCTTTAGACATGGCTCAGTGGTTAAAAGCCAGTGCTATTTTCCTGGGGAGTTTTATCCACATAGGACAGCCTACAGTTGCCTCTAACTCCAGCTACAGTCAATCAGATGCCCCCTTGTGTCTACCCACAGGCCCTGGAACACATGGAGTATACTTACATAAACATACAGACACTTTCAATAAAAATAAAATCTAAGTAAAATAAGAGGGGAAAGGGGGGATATTCAGCTGCCTTTCCCACCAAAAAAAAATAAGCAAAAAAAAAAATAAATTTTAAATTGTAATCTCAAGTTCTAGAAAAAAAATGGAGCTGAACTTAAGATTTGAGTGGAAGGTTTCTTTTACTTTCAAGATATCTAAGAGGAAACAAGACAGCAAAGACAAGGCTGTATGTAATTTATTTTTCAGAAATCAAGGTCATAACCCTGCCAAATTCAGATCTGTGTTTCACCTTCTCAGTTTCTGGAATTTTCTATTTCAGATTTGAAAGCCCTTTTCTGTTGTTTTAATTCCTATGAGCTACTACTTTGCTTGCAAGACTTGTAATCATTTCAGAGAAAACGTCAGTGGCTTTTACAAGTCCTTCCTTGGGAGAGAGGTTTATGATCATGTCCCATCCAAAGTGATGTGGGGGCATGCTGGGCAGCTTGATGTGGCAGCCTCTGCCTGGTTCTCTCTTACCAATCTTGACTGGAGGAACAAGCCCACTGAAGTATATCACAAACTTGTATCAAAGAAGGGGCAGTAGAGATGAAGAGATGGTTTGGAAGTTAAGAGCACTTGATAATTTTGCAGAGGGCCTGTGTTTGGTTCTCAGAACCCATACCAAGTGACTCACAACCTCTGGTAACTCCAAGCCAGGAGGCCTTGTGCCTATTCTTGGCCTCTGTGAGAACTCACATGCATGCACACAAACACACACACATACACAGGTACACATGCATACACATAAACCAAAATGAAAAGTGTAGAGTAAATTGGTTTGATCTGGGCAGCCAAAAGAGGAAAAACAAATGTCAGGCAGCCCTGGTGATGCATTCCACCATTTCCACCCTTCACTAGCCCTTCTCCAGATTGCCCACTAACATGACCACAAAACAGCTTTCCTTGGCAGTAGAGGCTGAATTTGATCCTCTGCAGATCTCATAACTTCTTGAACTGAAGGTGTGGTAAACACACACACACACACACACACACACACACACACACACACACACACACACACCTTTATGGTTTCAGATTTTCAGATTTTGGATTTTAACTTGTTTTTAGTTGATATGTTCTCTTTGACCATTTTTTTTTAACATGAATTGTGCCAGAGACCGGGGAAGGCGTTAATTCCTATACTGATAAATAGCAGAAGTTCTTTAATGATTTACTACATTGTGGTTATGTGAGAAAATCCCCTCAAGCTCCTAAAATATCTCTCTAAGTAGAACAATATACAAATTTTTCAGAAATGGGGTATTTTCAGAGTCCTAAACTGGGTTATAATTATCTTCAGGCCAATATACACCACAAGAGGGTTTGACTTTAATTTGACAGATAACTTCAATGAGGGGGAAATTAACCCTAAACAACCATAAATGACAGCAAGATTCTAAAAGTTCAAACTCCAGTGCAACATAGACTTCCCAAACCCCTCCCAATCTTAGGGTTTTTTCCTTAGGTTGTTATTGCATTTTGCTCCTAGGCTAATGCATTACCTAAATATAGACAGCCATTTTTAGTATAAATTCCAAAAGCCATAAATGTTTCATAATTGAGGACATAATTCGAAGTAAGAGAGCTTTTTCCACTCATCCCTTTTTACGGTTGCAAATTGGAAAATACTCAAGTAATTACTCCCTTAATAGTTCAACGCTGGCAACTCTACTTTATGAAGCATCTTTGCCCACCCCCAGAGCAGTATAGGGGGTTACATAAAATAACTTAACTTGTACAATTAACCAAATCACCCAGAGCTTTGATTCAAGATTCTTTCATTAAGCCATTAATAAAACGCATTGCTAAGTGGTGGGTTGTCCAGTTTTTATGATGCTTTTGCATTTCAGTTCAGTAGCTGCAGTTTGAGTAAAAACTCAACATCTGCAAGATCAGCAAGCTGAAGAAAAGCCTTGATTCTACAAACATTTTCTTTTCTGCTCCACAGTTTGTCCGAGAGCTTTCAATGCCAGAGAGCTAATAAGGGAAGTGATTTTTGAGTCCCAGAATGTAGAATGCATTTGTGTCTACCCAATAAAGGGAAAAGCAAATGAAGTGCTTGATTCCTATGAACTCAAAGGCTTAAGCAGAAAGCCACTGGTCATTTTATGGTTTCTAAACACAGGTAGATAGACAGTTTGTAATTCTACCCCTACTTCAGACTCCCAATACTTATTTCCTACTAGAGTTTATATATCACAATGCAGAATGTCATATGTTTTATTTCTTGGCATTGCTCAGTGGTGGTATGCTTATATAATTGATGAATATAGGAATCTTATAAGCAGAGAACAATTTAAATCCTAAGGCTCAATGTTTCATTTCTAGACTTGGACATAGTACAGAAAAAAAACCAATGCTGAAAAATAGATTCTGCCTTGACCATTATAGGGGGTGTAACTTATCTGGATTTGTAGTCTTTGTGACTTCAGTTAACCCTTTCTATTGATATGACTTCAGTTAACCCTCTGTTTATATATGATGGGGGTCTAATTATACACTGTTGACTGCATTCTGGAGACTGCAGTGTCTTTAAAAACATAACTGCAAATAAATAGAGTGAAATTTGCAGTTTATGGTCTATTTATTGCTAAAAGTCACTGAGAAAGGGCAGGCAAGTTCATGAGAAAGAGATAATGCTGAAAATTATATTCATTTTGCAATTACAGTCAATGCAGCATTGTCAAGGGATAGAGACAAAAATTCCAAACAAGAGCTATAAATCATAAATCTCAAGCTTGTTGGATTCCAGCACCTCAGTGAAAGGCATGCAGACCCTGTGAATGACACATGGTCCAACAGGTTATTCTGTTTGTAAAAGACTTTGAAAAGCACCTACAACTTAGCTGCAAGATGACAAGTAATCATACAAATACAATCCAGGTCAGACAAACAGCAAGACAGAACATTCCGCACTGGAACCATGTCATTCTGATTACTACATATACTACACATGTAAAGATCACTATGAATTAGAACAGACAACAAAATTCTGAGCTTTCTAACTTACTTTTGACTTGCTTTGTCAGAAAAACCCCCACAATGTCTTTATTTCAACATCATCACCATCATCATTATTATTATCCAAGAACTGGCTTTAAATAGTGGATCCACTCATTTCAATAGCTCTCAGTCAGATGGTAGTACCTGCAAGTTGGTGTCCTTAATCTATCATCAGTCATTTGCACACTCACTAGTGTGACTGTAGTACAATCACCAGGTTAATGCTCACAACAGGAAATTCACTTTTCATAAACTCTAAAACACATGAAAAGAATATGCTGTGCCCATATTTGGAATCAAATTAATGCTTCCAATTTCAAGCAGTACCCAAATTCATCACCAGTTCCCTCAAGAAAACTGACACACATAGAAACTCTCCAAGCCACGCACTGAAGTTTATTCCTGAAACATGCCACAGATAGATTCTCAGTCAAAGAATAAAAATCCAATCAGCAGTGTAAAAGAAGCATCTATGGCAACTACTGTCTCCATACATAAGCAAACAGAGCCAAACACTTTTCTGAAACTCAAACCAACTGGACATCTCCACCAGTAGTACCTGATGAACCACTGCCCAGAAGCAAAATAGATGCATGAAGACACCTGTGCAGAATCAGAGACCAGCAACAAAACCAGATCCTACCTTGATGGTTTTGGAGGGCTGACACTTGATGTGATGGGACACGCTGGCCGTTTGGTTCATATTTCAGGACCCTGGACAGCACACGATCCACAGGCAAAGTTCCAAGATGAACCAGAGATTAAGTCTCCTTTGCTGGACTTGAGCAAGGGGCTGCTGCTGTTGCTGCTGCCTCTGCTGCTTCTGTTGCTGCTGCTGTCTTAGTCTGCAGGCTGAAACGCTGTCAGGCTGGAGGGATCTGCAGCTCACTTAGCCCTAAATAAAGCATTTACTTGGTTCATCATTCTCAGAGCTCTTGGCAATATGGGATAGAAAGCCGACTGTTTAAATTCACTTGCACGGTATCTTTTCAGTTGTGACAGATCTACAGTGCAGCCAATAGCCTTGGCTCTCATGCTCATTTCAAAGGGACGAATACCAGGAACTATACAGAGATCAATTGTAGTCCTACAGTTTAAAGGGGCACTCTCTCAATAACCCTGATGCTACCAGGTTATACATTTTTTTTTCTGTACAAAACAATTTCTCTCCCTTGTAGAGAGAAAATTTCTCTCTGATTTTTTACAATAATTTATTATCAGTCTAACAATTTTATCTGTTTCTTCTCAGTGCTAACAAATTCCTGTAAATGCTGAAAAAGACCTGTTGATGGTAGTAAGGTTTTAGAGATTTTACAATTTTGTGGTGAGATACTTGCATTGCCTATGTATATTTCACCTACTGACCTTTCTATAATCGGGGAATAGCTGAAGATAGACACAAGCAAAGGTTTGCAAACACAATCATCATTGCATAGTTCACTAAAGTGAAAAATGGTTTCTGAATTTCTTTTCTTGTCAGCCATAGATATTATGGAGGCTATACTTTTTGAGATGCTGGGACAAACTGTCAGTCTCTCACAAATAGTCACATCTTTGCCTCAAATGTCATTGTAGGGAAATAAATAATTAATTTTGAAAAAAAAAACAAAACTCTTCCCATGAGTGCCCAATTTCATATCAGAATTGACCAGGGTCAATTTGTCCCCTGTGGGCATACAAGACCCAGGAAGCTTGAGGAAATAAAACACATCACTCCGCCAGCATTTATTGTGAAATATTTTATATAATACAGACTGGATGTGACGTCCCCTGTGTATTTCTGTATGTGTATGGATACACACCTACCACAGTGCACGTGTGGAAACCAGAGGACAACTTGTGTGAGCCACTTTTCTTCTTCCACCATATGGTTCCCCAAAATTGAACTCATGTGCTTTGACTTGGCAGCAAGTACCTTTACACACTTATGTGCCTTGCTGACCTGAGGGTCACCACTATTTACTCATCAGAAATTTATCCTGCTGACTAAATACTACAAGAATGAACTGTGTGACACTTTAATAAGTAGCTTTATGACAGCGCTCATAATGTAACAGATAAAGAACTATGGGAAGAAATGAATTAATCAGTTTGGAAAAATAATTAGACGTAAGCATGTTTATGTAAACATGTATTTCCTTTTCAAAATATGAAGATGTCTCAAATATTTAACAAAGTGTAATGCCATGGCGGGGGGGGGGGAGGGGTCACAACACAAATTCTAAATAGATAAAGAAAAACCCTGGTAAAGAAATGGAAATGGGGGCCAGAAGAAATGGTTCAAGGTTAAGAGCACTGGCTGCTCTTCCAAATGACCCAGGTTCAATCCCCTGAACCCACATTATGGCTCATAATTTTCTTTAACTCTAGTCTTTGGGCATACAATGACCTCTCTGGCTTCTATGAGCATCAGGAACATATGTGAGGCACAGACACACATGTAGGCAAAACACTTATCTACATTAAGTAAAATGAAAATAGAGAGAACTAGAGGAGGTGAGAGGACTCAACAGGTGAAGATACTTCTCATCAAGTCTGCAGACATGAATTCAACGGAAGAAGGAGAGAACAGATCGCTACAAGTTGTCCTCTGAACCTCCACATGTTTACCTGGACACATATGTGTTTGCACATACACATACACACAACAAATAAACAAACAGAAAAATAAACAACTAACTAAATAAACAAACAGAAAATAAATAGCATCAATAAGCACCAGAAGAAAGGCCAAGTTCAAGATCTGATGCAGACATACAGAACACAACCAGAGCAACAACATGTCTTGTGGTTTACATATGTGGAAGAGTGCATGTGCACCTGTGTTTTTGTGCATGTGTCAAGGACAGACATCAACTTGACACTCTTCAGAGGTCACCCACTTTGATTTCTGAGACAGGCTCTGTCTCAGTGTGCATACTATTTCTAAGATAAAATACCATGACCAAATGTAATTTAGGAGGACAAAGTGTATTTGGCTAATGATTCTCCATCTAGGGTCCATAACTAAAGGAAGTTAGGGCATGAACTCAGGTAGGCAGGAACCTGCAGGTAGGAGCTGATGCAGACACCATGGAGCAGTGCTTCTTACTGGCTTGCTCCCCATTGCTTGCCCAGTCTGACTTTTTAAATAGAATCCAGAACCACCAGTTCAGTGGTGGCCCCACTCACAATTGTCTGGGACCTCCCCTATCCAAATCTAATCAATGCTCTACAGGCTGGCTTATGGAGGTATTTTCTAAATTGGAGTTTCCTCCTCTGATATTATTCTATCCTAGGGCAAGTTGATACAAAATTATCCACCAGAGTTTCTTTCATTGGCCTGAAACTCACCAATTAGGCTAGACTGGCCACTCAATGAGCCTCAGAGATCTGTTATGGCCTTCCTACAGCTGGAATTAAACACATATGCTACCATGTGTTTACATGTATCCTGCTTCTTACATGTGTTCTGGAAATTAAATTTGGATCTTAATTCTTGCAAGGAAAGCATTTACTAACTGGGCCATACCTCAGACCCTCACTATTTATTATTTAATTACAAATATGGCTTATATTTTTGTTGAACTATAATACTTTAAATAATGCACACATCAAAGAAGAATTCACACAAAAAGCTTTTAAGATTTTGTATTCTGAGATAATTAAAACAATCTATACAAGGAAGTAAAATAATAGTTAGGGAAAATGTATACATTGTGATATATATATATGTATATGTCAATATATAAATGCATTTATATAAAACATAGATAGGTAAAATATTAATCATGAAAAAGATAAGGATTCATCACAGGAAATTAGAAAGCTGAAATAAACAGAGGTAGATCCAGGGAAGTAAGTAATAATAATGAGAAGGGGAAGAAATGAGTGAAGAAAATTATACAAAGTATGTAAGTCAATGAAGCAGCTGACAAGCATTTCAATGAGTAATTAACAGCTTGAAACAGCAGGCTTGGTTCAGCTCTGCTCCTTTAGACAGTCCTTGGTGTTACATATTTGAAAATCCTCCAAATTAAATTATCTGGGCATCCCAGGTACAATAGGGGTGTTCTATACATTCCAGAAAATGATTTACCATCGCCATTATTTCTATTCTGGGGTTGGGTTTGTTAAATGTGTAGAAAACTAAGGTAAAAGAATAAACATGGAGTGGCAGAGTGACAGCAAAACACCATAAAGTAAGTTTGCAATATCCAGAAGAGATGACTAGAGTAGCCTAATTGATAGAACTAACAAAGGTGACACCATCAAATTAGGACTTAGAATATCCAGCAAAAACTGACTGGGGAAGTTGAAGCAGCCAGCTGATCCTTGATTGGCTTTTTCTTCGTGGGTGAACTTCCTACTTCCTGTTCTCACACTTTAATGGCATGAAATTAAACAGTAGTAGACTGTTGGAAATAGTTTCTGCCCCTAGTGTTCTCAAGGCCTTGATGTTACAAGCAGTTTCCTCCTGTCTGGTCCCACAGCTGTGTCAGCCCCAAATAACACACAGAGACGCTGTATTAGATATAAAAATGTTGACCTGTTACAAGTGTTTCTTATTGGCTTGCTCTGTCTTAAATATTAACCCATTTCTATCCATCTAAATGTTTCCATTTGGTCTTACCTTACCAGAGAGAGGGTCCGGATGTCTTCCCTCAAATCTCTACATCTCGAATCTCCTCCTACTACATCTCCCAGAATCCTGCTTGTCTCCTAGTCTTGCCTATCTTGCCTTGCTATTTGTCAACAGTGCTTTATTCATTAACCTGTAAGAGAAATATATTTACAGAGTGACATCTCCCATCACCATGATAGTTTTGCTCTTGAGCTGGCCCAAAGAGCATATAGGTGGCCAAATGGTAACAACTGTGGTCACAAGAGATTTTACCCATTTCTCTACTTCCTTTATGTCACATTCACACAGACTAGTCACCCAAAGGTAGTCTCAACTGAGGAATTTCCAAGATATGATTGGTTTTGTGGGCTTGTCTACGATGGGATTTCCTTGGTTGATAATTTATGTAGAAGAGTCCAGGCCACTGGGGTTGACATCATTTCTAGGAAGATGATTCTTATCTAAATCAGAAAACTAGCAAAGAGTGAACAAGTAAAGTAGTGAGGTAGTTCACCATCCAGCAAGCAGCACCTCACCATGGCTTCTGCTTCAAGTTCTGCCTGAGCTCCTTCATGACTTCCTTCAACTACTGTCTATCCTAGAAACTGAATGACCCTTTCCTCCCCATGTCCATCTTGATTAGAGTGCTTTATCACAACAACAAAAAGGGACACTAGAACATTTCCCATAGTTCTTCACATCTAAGTTCTATCTCCACCTAGATTATCTCTAGGATGCCAGAAACACACCATCACTATCACAAGGAGAGAGTGGGCAGAGTTTATCTAGCATCCCTGCCTAGATGCTAGATCCCTAATGTTGGACTTAGAAAATGAAATGAAAAATTCGATGTATAAAATATGTTGGGGAAAGCAACAACACAGCTCAGTGGGTAAAGGCACCTGCTGCCAATCCTTATGACCAGAGTTCAATCCCTGGCCACACATGGTAGGAGAGAAGTAACTTCCACAAGTTGTCCCCTGACCTCCACACACACATAAAAGCTGTAATAAAATTTTTAAATGTTTAGTATATATCATATTTTTCCTTTTCACATCAACAGCCTATTATTATATTAAACTCAAAATCTCAAGGGAAAAAGAAAGTTGTTATAGAAAAAGATGACCTGACTCTCATTTTGGAGTTTTACTTTTCTTTTCTGCTAGGTTATAATTTCATAGATTGAGAAAATAAAAGCCATGGTAATTTTAAGAGACATCTATTTAAAACACATACAGATTTTCCACGGTTTTATAAAATCTGCTGTGTCATAATGCTTCCAATTTGAGTGTACAGCCAACAAAAGATAGAAATAAAAATATTAGAGACAAATGCCAGAATATTATGAGTACCATTTAATAAGGATAACTTAGCCACTTCTTCTAATTGGGATATATTGAATTTGATATATTTACTCTAAAACAACTGTAGGGGCCAAAGAGAAATTACAGCAGTGAAGAGCACTCTCTGTTCCTGCAAAGGACCTAACACCTGTCTATTGACTCACAGTCATATTCAGGGACCCCCAAAACCATATTATTATCTCCACAGGCAAGTCACACACATGGTACACATATATACATGCAAGTATAACACACATACACATAAGACAAGAACAAATAGGATTTTAAAACCAAAAGACAAATAGTCTTGGAATTGTACTACATTTTGTCACATGGAAGATGTTTTAAAGGTTAAATATTCACAGAAAATACAATACAATGGATCACAGTGAATAAGAAAACCCAAGCAACGTATAAAACAAACAGCAACACAAAGCAATTTAATACAAAGAACTAACTTCAGACTTAATTGATGTTAGTGGGGCTGGATAAAGCCAGTCAGTAGAGGCCTTCCCCATGATTCACAATACCATGTGTTTTACCCCCAGTACCACATAAAGTAGGCTTAGTGTCTATGTATATCACCCCATCACTCAGAAGGCATCAGTTTCATGTCATCTTGGACTGTATCATACATTTAAAGCCAGCCCTGGGTACCTGAGACTCTATCTCAAGGACAACAAAACACACACACACACACACACACACACAGAGAGAGAGAGAGAGAGAGAGAGAGAGAGAGAGAGAGAGAGAGAGAGAGAGAGAGAGAGAGAGGAGAGACAGAGACACAGAGACAGAGAGATGATAATTACAGAAACAAACAGCCAGGTTCCAGTTTGTAGAAAACAGTAAGGCAATCCCTGAATTCTTTGCATTAAAGTGGGAAATTGGGATATCAATTTTAGGATACATAGCCATGATGTCCCTTGAACAGTCGTTCTTTGATCAAGGAAACAAATGTAAGATTGGCTTAGTGAAATACTTCTTTATAATACAAAAATCGTTGAGGGCTGGGGAGACTCAATTGGTGAAGGACTTGCCACACAGGCAGAGTGATGTGTGTCTGTCGTCCCACCACAGAAAGACAGACCACTAGGGCTGGCTAGCCAGCTAGTCTAGCCAAACCAATAAGTCTCAAGTTCAGTGAGACACTCTTTTTCATAAAAAAAAAAGTAGAGAATGATTGAGGGAGACACCTAACATTAATCTCTGGCCTACACACACACAAACACACACACACACACACACACACACACACACACACAGAGAGAGAGAGAGAGAGAGAGAGAGAGAGAGAGAGAGAGAGAGAGAGAGAGAGAGGACAACTGAAGTAAACATTGTCAGATCATCAGACAGATCAGACCTGGCTTTCAACTGCTGTCTTTGACTTGGACTTGGTCTGCCTAATGCCTAACCAGCTGGCCACACTCATCCTTCCCAGCTGTAAGCTTCAGCAATTCAATGACCCTCATTGGGAATGATGTTTGTAATGATGCAGGACTTCTGTCAGTATTTGGAATCCACTACAGAAAATCTGGGTTCCCTGCCGTTCCATAAAGAGATCTCATATACATCTTAACCCATCCCTGTGTTCTCTGGTCTGTTGATTGACTAGCCACTGAATCACCACTATTCCTTGCTAGGAACTGAATGTGATTTGAAATTGCCAGCCTCCACAACATGCACCCAAAGGCTCTCATCCACCCACTGCCTCTTCCCTTTACTTTGATTTCTTTGTCTACCCTCCTCCATGTCTGTGGTCAGGTATGAGTATAGGTCAGTGTGCATTGCCACAGTATGTGTGTGAAGGTTAGGGAATAATCCCACTGTCAATCTTCATTAGCTTATTCTTTTCAGACAGTTTTTTATTTTCCAGCCTCTACTCAAGTCTAGCTGGTCCATGAACTTCCAGGAGTTTTTCATCTCTGCCTCTCAGAAGCACTGGGATGACGAACAAATGGTGTTTATTTGTTATTATGTTGTTTCTGGGAATGCAAAATCAGGTGCCCCTGTTTGCAAAGACAGTGTTTTATCCACTGGGTCTTCTCCACAGACTGCCCTATCCTCCTTTCTCTGAGAAGTCTCCATTTCTGATAACTGCACAGGCAATGGTCTTGCTCTGGCTGATGAGACCTTTTCTGGGAGGAGACCAGTGTGCTAAAATAAGAAAACCCTGAAAATCTGTGTGGCTTCAGTGGTAGCTTCTTCCTCACCATGATGCTGTTTGTTTGGGGCATTTATACAGGATGGGGACATACATGCAGGGCAAGAAAACTTAGGGTGTTAGAGACTATAGCAATTCCTTTTATTTCTTCCTATTTATTAATGATTCTTTTTGTTGTGAACCAGTAAGTTTAGTCAGGGTTATCTACAGGAGCACGGGCATGCTACCAATAGCTACACCATGAAAGAAGATTTCACTTCTTCCCTAAACACCATTGAGGGTCTATAGATCCCCACAGAGGGCCAGGGCCTTGTAGACCCTCCCTTCATAACAATAGCTGCTGTGTAGTGATATATGCTATAGTAACTGAGCTTCCGCAATCAACATAGAGAAGAGAATGCAGGAATGACTGTACTTAGGTAAGGCACATTTTATACTGCTAAGCAGGGCAATTAGACACATAACAACAAAAAAGCGAAACACATTTTTTATTCCTCTAATAAAATCATTTCAGACATGCTCAAAAGAGAGCATTGTGAGCTCATTTATCTCATGGATAACTCCTACGTGACAGTTTCGAAGACACAGCACCCTAGAACTACATCCCACAACATTCCATCCAAAGAATCATAGTCAAAGAATCATAAAGGTAGTGATTTAAAACCCCTAGAGTTTATGTATGCTCCAGCTTTGATGGCAAAGTTGTTGGTTATTCTCTCATAAGCCACACAGAAAATGTGAAAGGGGAGATTAGAATTGGTAAGGAAGTGATTATCTATCCTACACCAGCTGACTCTTGAGCTGAATCTCCACCTGATCAAGTAGGAACCACCTGACACTTCTTGCCCTTCTCCACACCTTTCTGCTGCATTTAGAGGAGTGTGTGCCACCCCTCAGCTTTTTCTTCATACCTTGCTCATCACAAGTGTCGCAGTCTGTGCCCTGGCTGACACTTGGGCATAATTAGTTTCTACTCTGAGTATCACTTGCTTCCAAGAACAATGAACATAAATTCTGTGATGAGAAAGGACTTTCACCCTTCACCATGACCAGTGCCCAATGTAATTTTGGGATTTTTTTGGTTTTGTTTGTTTGTTTTGAAATAGTGTCTCCTGTAGCTCAGGACAGGCTCCAACTCATTGCATAGCCAAAAAATGACTTAAGTTATAATCCCCCTTCCTCTACCTCTCAAGTGATCCATCCCCAGAGTTCAGAAGGCCACCTCTTGCAGAATATCAACTTGCACATCAATGGAACATCACCTTGTTTCTGATAATGTCATTCAATCTCATGCTTTCTTTATTAATGGCCATGTTTGTGTTTTATGGGTTAAACTTCCAGATGAGAATGTGATCTAAACCCTGATTGTACGAGACACCAAAATAAATGACCATGATTCCCTCATGAGGGACTTTTGCAGATCCTTCAGTTCTCAGTTCTCTAGCTGTACATAATTCACCCACTGGGGATCCCCCAAAAGGGCTTTAGGCATGTCCAGGTCTATGTATAAATGTTTCCATAAATGCCGGAAGTAACTCAGTGGAAGCTAACAACCTGGTGTGCCACCCCCCAGTAAAGACCTCAGATGGTGTCTCTCTGCAGGAACCATCGTCAATCACCAGGAAGACTGAGTATCACATCCATCTCCCTATAGCTCCCCAGATGCCCAGGAACAGACCACTTTATCTACTTCAGCTTTTGGTAGTAGTGCACACCCCAGCAGCCTCACACTCTTTCAAAGTTGTAGGATCTTCCTATCAGGAACTATACTGATAGCTCCCTGACCACCCATTCCTTCTTTTCTCAGTCCTTCCTTGTTCTGAGGGTTGTCCCTATGTTTACAACCAGCAGAGAATTCACATGTAAGGCAGGTAAGAGATGAGCTCAATAAAGAAATCATTGTAACAATGTGGGGAGCTGTGGCAGGCATGCTGGGAGCACAGTTCCTACACCTCGGATCTACAGCTGTGCAGTACAGAGCCAGTTTATTAGGACTCAGTCCTATGGTTGACCCACAGTCTCCAGACTTCATGTGTACTGACAGCTGAATTGTGATGTGGGTTTCTACCTTTGCAAGCAGTAGATGTGTTTCATAGCCCCCTCATCACCTGTATTGTATAAGCTTGTCCCAAATTCGGTGTATTAAGATTGCATTTATGATACACACACATGCAATGTACATTAGATGTGTGGCTACCTATGGAAGAGAAAGCATCCCTTCCTCTAACTTAGCTATTACTGTGTCATATGAAGATCCTAACGAACTACAGCTAAGAGAGCAGCTTAATGAAGTTCTACAATAAAAATCTCAGGAAGTGATTAGGCCATTCTCTCTCTCCAGTCCCCAAATGCTACACATGCCACATTCAGTGCTCTTCTAAAATGCTGCTCCTTTCCTTAAATTCTCACCTGAATTTCCCCCAAATAAGAACAGCATATCAGCAAGAACTCTTTCTCTCTGAGCCTTCTCTCTACCCCTCTCTACCTAATTTACAGACAGAGATCCCATCCTGGCTTTTTGTAACAGGTACGTTTTGTTTCATGTCCACTAACTTGCCTGTAAGTGTTCCAAGGGGTGAAACTAAAATCCATTGTATATCATGAAATATCTTAGGGCATGCTATGCAATATAATATCAAAACTTCCAAGTTACTTGATAAATCACCAACGACATCTGTTCATAAAGTTTGCCAATAAATAGGTGATGTAGTTTTGCTTGCAGCAGTTTTGAAAGCACGGTGGAGGATATATAAGATTTCAAAGGGTCAAAGGCTAAGTAATAGTCCAGAAAACAGACTGACAGAATACAAACTACTTTTGCTTTAATCACCAAGTAACATCTAAGATGACATTATGACGTTTTCAGATTAAGTTGTTTTGGGATTCTCCTTTTGTTCACCTCACCCAAGCTCCCACTACCCCTGTTCCTCTCTAGTAGCCTCTCCCCCGGATTGTTTTACTCTTTTTTGCCCTATGTATACCCTTCCCTATTCTTCCTTATCATCTAACACTCTCTTCCCTTGCCTGCCTTTCTAGATTTTTAGTAATAAGAAACTTAGCTGTTCCAGGCTGGGGAGGTATCTCAGTGATCAAAGTACTTGCTGCTCAAGTGCAAGGTCTAGAATTTCTAGATCCCTAGAAAACTATATACATTCTGGGTGGCTGCAATTTCAGACTCAGAAGTCTGGGACAGAATTCCAGAACAAGCCAACTAGTTAGACAAGCCATATCTGAAAGATTTGAGTTTGATTGAGAGACCTACCTCAAGGAATAAGGTAGAAGAATGATGGGGGATCATTCTTCACACCAAACTCAGGCCTCACAGACACATCCCTATATACACACATGCCCGCACACATGCAAAAACACAGAGATACATATATACACTCAACACATGCATATGTAAAATGGGAGAAAACTAGCTGTGAAAAAAAAAAGTGGTAAAATCTTTTCTTGGAGAGAGTAATAGTTCCATATAAATAAAATATTTTATTGCTGTTAAGTCATGAAGCCTATAGAAAGTAATACGTTGTTTGTCCTCTGAACATATTATTAAACCTTGCTACCTTCTCACAAACAAATATATCAGATACTTGTCTCAGTGGGAACAGAAAAGCAGATGTGGTGCTGAGCTTGGGAAGCTGAAGAGAAGGAGGCTAGAGCTGTATCTCATGGTAGAGTGTTCCCTAATGTGTACATGCCCCTAGGTTCAACCCCAAGTACCACACACACACACACACACACACACACACACACACACACACACATACACACACACACACGAAGAAAGTAGTCAAGCAAAATTCTTAGCATCTAGTGCACTGGTGACAACAGTAAAATTACATTTTTCACCTCAATTTTGAAAAAATTAGGCATGAGATATTCCTACAATCTTTTTGCTTGTTTCTTATCAAGTGTTTTGTATTTAGGACTCAAGCCAGTTGCCTGTTAGTGCTGCCTCTTTATGAATCCTAAGATTTAAGTGATGCCACAGCTTGGAGTGAGAGTGTTATCAAATATAGTTTCCCTTTAAGGGACTTTGATTGCAAGAGTGTTTGAATCCCAAGTTACCTGGCACAGACAAGAGTGAAAGGAGTCATCAGCAGAGAAAGCATGGTTTACTTGCTATGGCCTATGTTGTCTACAACCAGATGCTTTTTCTCAAGACTTGGTCAGAAAAGTGCTGACAGAACAGTCATGAGAATCAGAATTCAAGGTCCATCACCCAATCTTAAACAGTAATGGGTGGAGTGGGGCAGAATTGGGAGGATCCTTGGGGCTTTCTGGCCAGCCAGCTTGGCAGAATCAATGAGCTTCAAACTAATGAGACCTTATCTCAAAAAATTAGGTGCATGGTGATTAAGCACACTCCCTTCCTCATGAATGCACATATAAAAATAAATTAAAAGCAAACATTCAGAGGAAATAACATTTTGGATGGAGGAGGCGTTGGATATACACATTTAGTTGTGAGACCTCCAAAACCCCACTAGATAATAAAAGAGATTTCTTTCCCTCTGTAGGTGTAAACTAATGTGGAGACATCCATAGAGAGAAATCTTTGAAAATTCTGTATAGAATAATCATTTAACAGACAAAAGCAGTGGAATCTAAAGGAAGGAAAGCCCTGACAAACAGGAGCACGCACATTTTCAGTTCCGAATCAACAGACGAGGGAATGATGTCACCAGAGACCTTTGGAACCGGAAGAGGAGACTCAAACAGAGGAAGAACAAAATGGTAATCGAAATCGTCTTTAAACATTCAGTTCTCTAGGACTCTTGTCTGTTCTGTCTCTAAGTGACTGCCCTTTCTTCCCTCCAGCAGTTTCCTGAAAACTTCTCAGCAGGTCACTGAAGCGTTCAGTTGTAGACACTAGAGAGCATCAGCAAATGATTACATGTGCGCTCGCGCACACACACACACACACACACACACACACACACACACACACACACACAGTCACAGAAATAAGCAAATGCATACAGAAAATCTTTTTCTTTCTAGAATATTTATAAGAGATCTGAACTTTCAATATGACAGGCTGGAAAATTCTGACCCACAGAAAACTACAAGGATATTTAAAATACAGGGACCATAACAACTCTTCAATCACCCTACAAAGAATCATGCCAAAATCTCTAACATTACTCATGTACTGAGGGGCTTCAATCACATTGAGTAGAACATTAGACATGGTTACATGTTTGGAGAATTCCCTTCCTCCACAATAGAAACCGAACAGCACAGAAAAGCAGAAGCAATAACAATGCTGGGGAAAACCTCAAAAAATAAATAAATAAATAAGTACATACATACATACATACATACATACATACATACATACATAAATAAATAGAATCCACAAGGCATAACAAGAGTGTATTATACACATGAAACTCCTCTTTAATACTGTCTTAAAACCCCCAAAGTAGGACTGGTGAGATCGTTCAAAGTTAAATGAGCTTGTTGACAATCATGATGACCTAAGTTCTATTCCTGGGACCTCCATCGTGGGAAAGAATGACACCCCTAGGTTGTGCTCTGAATTTCATACATGTGCCACTACAAAATAAATAAATGTTAAAAAGTTAAGCTACTCGAGTATTCAGAGGGAAAAAAAAAAAAAGTCTCCCTGATGTCAGACATTTTGAAACAACAACAACAAAAAAAAAAACCCAAAAAACAAAAACAAAAAAAACCAGTAGTTTATGAAGTTGAAAAACTAAATTAAAAGAATCTTTTTAAATACACTAAAAATAGGAAACTGATCACTTACTCTGGGGCATTGGTGTATAAAGACCACCCCTAGAAGGGACATGAAGGACAAGAGGGAGGAAATGATTGATAAAGTAATTCCTAAAATTTTATTAAAAATGACAAAACATATTCTTCAAATTAAAATTGGCCACTAAATACCTAATGCAAAAAAAATAATATAGTTAGATACAAATGGGCTATGTTACTGTGACATTGATTTAGAGTGTTGAACACAAACTTGCCAAAAACTTTAATGGGGAAAAATATTAGTGTCGTTGCTGTGGTTACGTTCTGAACATCTCCTGACCCAGAGTTATGTGCTGAAAAGTCCTCCTTAACGTGTGGTGCTTTTAAGAGACAAAAACCAGAAGTTGGGGCCGAATGGAAGGAAATTACATCATAGGAACAAAGAGATTGTGTTTTACTCCTTCTTCACAAACGCTATTCACCAACTCTTTCGTCTTCTCCTTCCCCCTCCCATCTGCCACGCAAGGGTGAATTTAGTTTGCCACATACTCTCTCATATAATGTACAGCCTCGCCACAGATCCACAACACCAAGTAATCATGGCATGGATCCTCAAGTATTGTAAAACAAACTTCATTTTATTTCACATAAGTTGATCTCCTTGGGTATTTTTGTCAGAGCAGCCTGATTCAAACAACTACCTATGAACAGAGGGAAATTGGAGTGTCCGTGAGCTTCTCACCCCCAAATTTGGAAGCTAGAAGTCTGATTGAGACAATGCATTCAAGGAAAATTATTTCTATTATCCAGTTTGATGATTCGCCAAACCAGCAGTGAGAAGAGTGAATATAAAGGCATCTTCAGACTTGAAGATTACAAAATATTTACCCTGAGTGTATTTCTGCAGATATGCTCATCAAAGGGACACCACTACAAAGGTGATGGAAAAGTGCATAAAGACTTCTATTACTCATCAAAGCACAATGGTATGCAATTAAGTTGTCCATTAAGAGCTGCCTTTTAGAGGAATAGAACTTTTTTTTTCTGGGAAGAACAATGAAAGAGAAACTACAGTAATTTAGACTTGGATACCTGAGACGTTTACTTTCTAAAAGGCACTAGGAGAAGTTATCACTACAAAGGGAGGCATGAACAGCAGATGTCACCACTAGTTGAGTTGGGACTTTCCAAATTCTGGAAACCAGCTACCGTAGCATGAATGAAGCAACTTTCCCAGTTCTTCAAGATTTGACTGATGAGAATTGTGGTGATGTTAAAGGCTTTCAGTTTTTTTCATGCTGTAATTAAAGCTGTCAAAATTCAGCAGATCTAAATTAGTCAATCAACTAGTATTTTCCAAATGGTCAGTTGCATGACATTCAAAATGTATCAGTTGTCAAAGTGCCTGCCATACAAGCATGGGGACCTGAACTTGATTCCCCAGAAGCCATATCAGGAAACCCAGGCACATTGGTGTAGATTTGCAATCACTGTCCCATAGATATGGAGGCGGGAGAATGTCGAGGCTCACTACCCACCCAGCCTTCCCAAATGAAATGGCTTCAGGTGAGTGAAAGGGCCTCAGAAAACAAGGCAGACAGCATTTGGGGACCAGCATAGAGCTAAGAAAGAATGTCAGGACAGTGTAAAAGGAAAAGGATGAACATCAAAGCAAAGGGGTTGGGCCAGCTGGGTTCATGGTGAAGTCATAAGGCATGACGTGAGGAAGAACCCTGATGCAAAGTCACACACACTGGTGTTTCTCTTTGTGAAAACTCATTGTTATGTAAAACGTTGTGTTTAATGTGCTAGAAAATAACAAGCCAGGCCAATGAGACAGTCCATTCCCCATCCTGGATTAAGGGCCCTAACCCTCAGGTCATGCAAAATTAAGTTTTAAAAGCTTTGTCGTTTGGGGTAGGGGTGTAGCTAAGCCAGGAGAGTGTTTGCACCTAGGAGGTAGGAATCTAATCCTGAGACTGAATCAAATGGAATGTTTTCATTCATGTCTGTAATTCCTGCACAGGGAGATGGAGGAAGGAGGGTTGTGAGTTCAAGTCATCCTCGGCTAGCAAGACTTTGAGACCAGCTTAGGCTACATGAGACCTTATCTCATAACAAACAATGAAACACAAGAGTATGGCTGTGACTTGGGATTGCTTCTCACACCTACAGGCACAGGAGTCACTACAAGAATTAAAATAAACAAAGTTCTGGGAGCAGCCAGATCCTGGCTTGGGCTTCTAGCTGAGGTTGGAGTCCCCACCAGTACAGCAATTCCCACACAGAAGGCAGAATAGACTTGGGTCATTCTTTCCAACACCTGTTTTGTTGTTGTTCTTGTTTGTTTTGTTTAATTTATGAAGCCTAGGAAACAGGGACTGTTGAGTAAACGCAACATGACATGCTGCTGTCAGTTTTCAGCTGTTCTATGACACCGTAACAACAAAGTGGCAAAAGTTGAGGTATCAATAACAAATGTCTCCTGGGAAATTGTTGTAAAGCAACAAGGACTAACATTAAAGAGGAATTATGAAGTATGGAAGTCACTCAGGAGAGTCACCCAGTGTATCTCTCTGCCTGAGTCTCTCTGACTCTGTCTCTCCCTCTTTTCCTCTCTCTCTCTCTCTCTCTCTCTCTCTCTCTCTCTCTCTCTCTCTCTCACTCTCACTCTCTCTCTGGTGTGTGTGTGTGTGTCTGTCTGTCTGTCTCTCTATGTCTTTCTCCCTGGCGTATCTCTGTCTGTCTCGCTATCTCTATGTATATGTGTATATATATATATATATATATATATATATATATATATATATATATATATTGTCTCTCTCTATGTATGCATGTCCCTGCCTCTGTCTATTTTTGTCTCTGTCTCTCTTTCTCTGCCTCTCTCTGTCTGTCTGTCTCTCTCTTTTTCTGTGTGTGTCTGTCTGTCTGTCTGTCTGTCTCTCTATGTCTTTCTCCCTGGTGTGTCTGTCTCTCTATATCTTTCTCCCTGGTGTGTCTCTGACTGTCTCGCTATCTCTATGTATATGTATGTCTCTGTCTCTCTCTATGTATGTATACATGCCCCTGCCTCTGTCTATTTCTGTCTCTGTCTCTCTCTCGCACACACACACACACACACAGAGTGTTTGGGGCACATGCCTGGCTGTTGGCCTTTTATTACTTCATCTCTTTCATCCCCATCCTCAGCACCATGGCCATCTGGTAAGATGACAGGGTGCTTCCAACTTCAAAGGAGCAATGGAGATGACTTGAAGTCTTCCAACCTACCTCCAGGCAGAGTGGGTGCAATTTCAGTTAATGACACCACCGGTGTGTGCTGCCCTCTTCTCTGCATTTAGAATTTGCCATACATGTCCTTCATATCCTCATTTTGCCATCCTCTTGGATGAGATGTGCAATTGTTTTTCTTCTTGTGACAATGTTTGTAAGATCTCTTCTCTTCCTCTGTCTGGCACCAATTAGAGAAGGTCTTGGTCCAAGCACACTCTTTCAGTGGGCTCCTCAGAGGCAAAGCCATGGGGAAGTAGAAGGATTCTGACTTGGGAAAACTTGATGCGGTGATGACTGATTGAACATTAACCCGTTCCTTCTACCCTAGGCACAGTCGCTCCTATCTGTGTGAGTGCCCTCCAGTTGTTCATCCCTTCTTCTCATTCCTCCAAAACTGGCCTTCCAGTATCTTACTCAGCTAACTTATTAGGACAGGAGAGGTGGAAGTATTTTGAGATCATGCAGTCCTCTTCAAGTTGACTGTTGGGTTGAGGCGCCTCAGAATTTCTGATGTTGAATCCTAGCCCCCTAAATGATAGAGTTTGAAGTGGAGCCCTTGAGAAGTGATTAGATCACAAAGTAACTGGCTATTGGAAGTCAGCTCTGCCGGTCAATGAGCAGAGGCAGAGATTCAATCTTCAAAACTGTGTTTTGTTCAGCGAGCCAGCAATCTGAGGAGACAGTGAATTAACATCCCAAACGATCTCTTCCTTCTCACCCCCTGCTCCAATAATGTCAGGAGGAAGGGGTGGAGACAGGGGCTGTCAATCATTTGAGGCTCAAGAGGTCAGCATGCTTGAGACTGGTGGTATGACTCACGATATTCCCATTTTCCTCTTCTCATCCCTTGCAGTCTCCCCTCATCCTCTGCATGTCTGGGCTCAGGCACTGCTAGAAATGATGATTCTCATTAGTGTTTGCCAGTATCAGTCTTGTAATCCCTCCTGGAATATGTGGGCTGTGAGGGCATAACCCAGAACAAACCAACCATGAAGAGCATCTACAAACTAAGCTGGTAAGAATACGTGTGTGCTGGATACTTTCTTCAACGCAGAGGACAAGTGCATCTCTGCAAAACAGAATGTGAAGTGTCCCTGCCCATTCCTCCTGTGTTCTATCATGAGGCAGCAGTCCCCAAGAACAAAATAGTTTTCTTTGTAGAAAACAACCCCAGAGGCCCTCTTATCTGTTGAGTTTGTGAGAACTCAGTGAAAAGAGCACTGTCTAAAAGGCAGGAAGTATAACCATTGAAGAATACTGACTCTTAACCTTGTGCTTCCCAGCCTCTAGAACAGTAAGAAATGTGTTTATGATGCTCTGCTTTGTCTATGGTGATCCTGTTAATTAGCCTAGGCAGCCTGAGAGATTCTAACTTTTCTTTCCCTCCAAGCGAGGCTGCTGTGATGAACTCAACCTAGGAGGACTGGACACACAAGACTGTGGGTCAGGGACTTTTCTACAGAGATGCCAATCGATATGTCAGGAACTGGCATTGATTTAGCTTTACCCCACAGACTGCTGAGAACTTTCCTGCAATCAGCTTTCCACAGAACTTGGCAGATAATTTGGAAAGAGGAAATGTAGGTTCATGGTGGCAAGTTTAGAAGCTTTGAGAATCTGTGGCCATCCCAAATACCTTTGAGAGGACCTTCAATCTAAAACTGTATATTTTCTATGGCATGCTTTTGGTTCATAGAAACACTGATTGTGTTTTTATGGGATGCCTAACAGTGGGAGTGGGGGGGTCTCTCACTCTTTTTCTGCTTATAGGAGCCTTTTCCTCCTATGGTGTTGCCTCATTCAGCCTTGGTATGAGGGTTTATACTTAGTCTTATTGCTTCTTGTTATGCCATGCTCAGTTGATATCTGGGGGAAAGACAGATGATGGGAGGACTAGGAGAAGTGGAGGGAGGGGTGGCTTTACTTGGAATGTGTTGTATAAAAGAATAATACAGAAAAAGAAAAAGAAACAAAGATTGACTGTTTAAATTATTTTATTAATGTTTTATTTGTGTGTATATGTGTGCGCATGCCACAGTATAAATGTGGAGGTCAGAGGAAACCATGTGGAAGTCTGTTCTTTCCTTAGACCACATGGATCTGAACTCAGGTCTTCAGACTTGGCAGCAAATGCCTTTACTGGCTGAGTCATCTCTCTGGCCCGTAAGTTTATGCTTAAATTAACCTTGTGAAGAATATTCAGGGTGCACGGTTGTTCTGAGTCTTCTTTTGCAATCTCAGTGACCAATAGCAAACATGGCCAAAGGAAAGAAGGGGTGAGTGAAGGGACACAAAACATCACCGTGAAAACCCTAAAACTTCAACTACCCCCAAGCTTCTGGTGGTTCAGGACTTGAATTTTCTACAGAGTTAATTGCGGGGTAATTGTAGAAAGGGTAGAAATTCTACCAGTTAAGAAGCAAAGTTGCTAAAATAGCAAAATCAAATCAGATTTTCTTTTATTCAAGATATTTTCCCCTGGGGGTCAGAGCTATAGCTTAGCTACTAGAATGTTTCCTTATAATGCACAATGCCCTGGGTTCATTCCCCAGCACTGAATAAACCAGGAACGGTAGCACCACCTGTCATCATAGCTCTCAAGATGCAAAGACAGAAGTATAACATGTTCAGGGTCATATTTTTGGCTCCACTGGAAGTTGGAGACAATCCTGGACCACATGAGACTCTGTCTAAATAACTTTTATTGCCTTGAGGCATTTATAAAATACAAGAGCTCCAAAGTATCTTACAGAAAAGTATGGAGATAAGAATAAATGAAACTAGATGGTAAGTCAGTTACCTGTGATTCATTCAGCAAAGATTGTTTGGAAAGCCATTTATTTAATAATAAGTAAAAGTGGGCTCTAACAAGAATAGTGAGTGTGAGGCTACCCTGGGCTACTAAGATCCTATCAAAAAAGTAAATAATAGAGGGGAGAAGAAAGAAGGAAAATGCATGTGTGTTTGTTTGTGTGTGTGTGTGTGTGTGTGTGTGTGTGTGTGTGTGTGTGTGTGTGTGATAACTAGCAAGTTTTGGTCATCATTCTAACTCGTATTACCCATCTTTATGATGTAAGTATTCTTTTAAGCTTTACATTGGACATTCTTCTCTTAAGAGTTTATTATATAAAGAAAGAGACAACCACAAGGGAAACATTTTTATTTCATTTTAATAAATTTATACTCTGGTAAGCTTCTCTCTACATCACCACGATGGATACCAACAAGAGCCCCATATTCCCTATTACTAACATTCTCTTCACTAACTCAGAACTATTTCCTTGATCCAAAGCTTATAATCACTGGGCAAGCTGTGCTGTTTAAGTTGTGTCTTGTAGGAAGCACACATAAAAGTAATAATTAGAGCAGATTTTTTTTAATATTCTCTAATGTCTAATAGAAACAGGAATTAAAAAATCATAAAACTAGAGTTGATGTGGAAGGAGATAAGTGAAACTCTGGACTTGTTCTTTCCATCCCCCATGGTACAAAGGCTCAAGACAAATAATTCCACACAAAAAGTAGACTGGGATTTCACATATGTAGGAGTTGCTAATCATAGTACCTCACAAATAATCATAAACACCTGGAACACTCCATATGTGAATACAGGCTATTATGGCTTATGGTTAAGATTATAATAAAAGACATTTTATTGACCCTTGAATGAAAGCATAGAGTTAATGTTTTAAGACCATGGCTTTCTTACAATTTTATATTTTATTACTTTCTTTTTACTTGGAAATTTTCATATACCTGTGCATTGGTTATGATTTTCTGTTAAGTGGATAGTTAGTTTTACCTTCTCTTGTGTTGTCTCAAATTCAAATGCTGAAGTCTTAGTCCCCAAAATAGTTTTAATTGCTGATGGCCTCTATAAGGTGGTAACTGAGTTTAATGAGATCATAAGAATGGGCCCTTGTACAGTAAGATTAGTGGCTTTATAAAAAGAAATATCAAGAAGAGATGTGGTTCCCTCTCCTTCCATATGTCCCTACTCATTCTTGTTGTCTCTCTTTCATGACACACACACAATCACATTTCACACTTCCCTTTCTTCCCTCTTCCTCCATCCTCTTCTATTTTTCTCTACTTCCTTTTTCTCTTCTCCCTTTCCATGACCCAGAGAGAGGTCATGTGAGAACACAGCAAGATGACAGTCAAGAAACTAAGGCTTAGAAGCAAATCTACATTACTGGACCCTTGATTTTCCGGCTGGGTAGATAGCTGAGTGGATAAAGTGCTTGATATACCAACGGAAGGACCTGAGATCAACTGCCAAATCCTTGTTAAAGACAAAAAGGCATGGTGGCCCACACTTGTAAGCATAGCACTGGAGGGACAGAAACAGGAAGCTGTTGACAGATCCTGTTTCAAATAACAAGATGGATGATGCCTAAGAAATGGCTCCATATGTTGTTCCATGGTCTTCCATACATGTATACATGTGCACATGCATATGCAGCCACAAGCACACACACATACATACACACTTTTAAAATGGCTTATGATTTGACTGAGGAGATGGTCAGAGGTAAAGAGCTTGTACTTCTCTTGCAGAGGATCCAGGTTTGGTCCCGGGCATCCACATGGCAGCTCATGTCTATCTGTAACTCCAGTTCTAGGGAATCCAAATACATGATATTTATAAACTCACATAAGCACATGCATTTGCACACACACACACACACACACACACACACACACACACACATCCCTACATGAAAATAACAGCCAAATATGGTGCCATGTGTCTTTAATCCCAGCACTCATGGAACAGAAGCAGGGGAAACTCTGTGAGTTCCAGATCAACTAGGTCTACACAGAGAGTTCCGGGGTATCCAGTGCTACATATTTAAACACTGTCTCCAAAGTACACAAATAAAACCATGATGATGTAATTGCCCAAGTGTCCCTTTAGTCCAATTCTGTGAGGTCAAATATGTGTGTGTGTGTGTGTGTGTGTATGTGTGTGTGTGTGTGTGTGTGTGTATGTGTAGCTGCTTCTTGCCCTGTCCTGTCTATAAAATAAGAACTTCCCAACCAGACTAGTTTTTATTAATAAATGGTAAGTATCCCTTTCTTTGTGAATGTGGTTTGAAAGGAGTTACATGAGAAGATGAGAAGTACGGGGCTTTCTAAGTCAGTGCTCACATCATAATTGAATTCCATAAGGAAAGGAAGAACAGACACTTAGCCCACAGGCAACTATTTCCTCCATTCTCTACCGTGGCAAACACAAAAGGCCACGCTGCTGCCAGGCCTTGGGGCAACTCCAGAATCCATTTCTGCAAGGAAGTTTTGGCAGCCCTTAGAATTGATGAGTCAGCATAAACAGTGGAGCTAATTGCTATGCTGGGCTTGAACTCAGCCATAGACTCAGGTATAGGGGGAACCGAAATGACTTGATGGCACATTAAGCTACGAGTGTAAAGATTTAAAACCATCAGCTCTCATACCGCTATATTTGGGAGATGAGAAAAATTAATAATGTATCAACTATCATGTGACCTAATCGCTTATATAATATTTATCCTTCAAATGGTGATGGCAGCATTGCAGGTTGGCCAAAGGAACCTGTGCTCTCAATATTAATCTCTGTCCAACTCTGGGATGAAAGCAAAAATGGCTGAAAATAGTATTTGACAGTCCTTCTGTCACCTAGAGATACACATACAGCTCAGGTCTGGGACATGAGCAGAAATTTGCTGAGGCATGTTTTTTTCTTTGGTCTTGAATGTTGCTGAAAGGCCAAAGGATGTGCCAGCTTCTGCCTTCCATGGTGCATCATCCATAGGTGATAATGTGCGGCATAATAACAACACAGGATAGAAAGCTACGAGAAGAGTTTGTGAACAAAGTCATCACTTGACCCATCACTCCTGTACAGTGATGGTGAGCCATCTTATCATGAGGGAGAGACAAAAAAGACTAGAGGTTTAAGCAGGGAGGGGAAAGCAGAGGTGTAGAGGAAGACAAACTCAAATAAAACTAAGCCCAAGAACTTGCATGCTTGACCCTTAATTGTTTTCCACCATGCTGTGAGTCAGTATATAAGTCTGCTCCTTCCCCTCAATAAAGAACATTCGGCATTCCAGCATTCCCGTTGCATGAATGACATGCTGTTATGTCTTCTATTTAAATCTCTAGGCTTTCGCCTGATTACTAGAACAAATTGTAGTGCAGGTGCTAACAAGTGTACCAATGAGTGTGGGTATGTGCATCCGTGTGATGCCTGAGGACACTCTTAGCTGTCATTCTTTAGAAACTATGCACTTCTTTTCTGAGGAAGACTCTAATTGTTCTGGAGCTCACTGATTGAGCTGGGGTGGCTGGTCCCACCCCAGGATTTGGTTGTCCTGTCTTATCAGTATCGGGATGTTACACCAGTGTTTCAGGCACCTATCACCATGTCTGCCATTTTACATGTCTTCTGTTGTTGACTCATTCCCCTATACTTGCAAAGAAAACCCCTCAATGACAGATCTATCACTCCAGGTGACTGGTTTCCTTTTTCTGCTGAATTGTCCTTTTCTGTCACCAGCCCTTACTCACAACAAGAACAGAGGACCTTCAGCATATAGCCCAATGATGTTTAGACATTGACCCAACCAAGCAACACAGGCAGCATGTGAAAGGACCAGGCTGGTCAGCGTATAGAGTATTTATGTCCTTGAGTGTGAAGTCTCCTGTCAATCTTTTCAATATATATATATATATCATCTCTCATATATTACATCCTGAGCACAGTTGCACAGTTTCTCCTCCTCTTCTCCCAGTACCTACCCTCTCCCCCAAATCCACTCCTCCTCCATTCCTCTTCAGAAAAGAGAGCAGGCCTCCCAGGGTATTCAACCAAACATGGCAAAACAAGTTACAATTAGTCTAGGCAAATACCTTAATATCAACGCTAGGCAAGGCAACCCAGCCATCTCTGACTCTTTTGCCTGTGTACCCTCTAACAAGAAATGCCCTTATCTCCAAAATATCTTCCACTCCCCTGGTGGCATAGAACAATGTCTTCTGGCCATGATCATGGATGGCTATTGCCCTCTGGAACTCTTAGCAACTGTGATTAATAAAAGAGACTTGTGCAAGATTTGATCTATCAACTTTCTGTCATGTAGGCAGAGATGGGATCAAGAGGCTGTGCCTTTCTCCAAGAAGCTATAGACAGTTAAAGATTACTGGAGGAAAGACTCTGACCCTCCCCAAAATATATAGGCTGTTAGTGGTTGCTGGGGAGAGAGATTCGTTTGCTGCAGTGTTTTAGCTGACCATGCTAAAGTTGGCCATGCTCTTGTGGGTAACCCCAGGTAAACTCATTGGTCATTCAAAATGCTTTAGGCAAGAATTATGTCCTTGATTCAGTTGTTGGTGCCTTATATGGGATAAGAAGTTTTGTCCACATATCTTTAGAAAAAGCTCACACAATACCTACTGATATTTCAGGGCTTCTTAGTGTACATGAGGTGCAACTCAGTGCCTACAAACAGCTGTACTTTAAGGGCCCTTGGAAAAGGACCCTCATAGGATCTGAGAAACCTTCCCACCTTCCTTTACTCACTCCCAAACAGGATATGATCAGACTTCTCAAGTCAAGGATCAATATGTCATGTTAACATGTAAAACAAGGTCATTTTGTCATGTGTGGTCACCACAGCCTACACACCCAGGATCTCATCACAGGTGTAACCTGAAGAGAAGTTAAAACGGGTTCCATTACCAACTTCCCAGGACCAGAATATTCTGAATATTGGCAGGTCACCCTCAGAGATGGTGACCTCTCCCAGCCATTACACTTCTATTACTAAGCTACAGAATAGCTGATATGGCTCTTTACAAGATGTGTGAATCTATTTAAAAAAAAACATGAAAAAGAATCACATCATCCCTCCAAAATTTGCCTTTGAAAAATATTCCTCCCTTCCCATCAGCTGCTAGACTAAAATTGTGTCTCAAACTGAACAATGAATGAAATTATCCCACCACCTTCTTTGCTATACTGTCAAGAAGGTGAGCACTGAATTTTATCATTGTTTGTAACAGGGTTACAGAGTCCACTTAATAAATCAAGTGGCTAAATAAAATCCAATGGTGTGATAAATTAGCTTCCATCTCAGCATGAGTTCAGTATTCTGGCTCTGGTCAGGGCATCCTCTTTGCATAGAATGGCTTTCAATTTGGATTCAGCAAATCCTGCCTCCTACACTTTCACTTTGCATGGGGAATCACATACATCCCTGCCCTGCTATACCATGGATGTTAGGCTTCCATGCATCTCTCTGCTTTCTTCCCTTACTCTGTCTTCATGAATTCCCATGACTTACCAATTTGTAGGTCAGGCACACGAAGAGCTCGCATGCAGCTCTCGTACCATACAGCAGGCTGTCTGTCTACATGCAGTAAACCTCAGGCTGGGGAACAGGGTTTCAATGCTTCTGCCAATCCGTTCATTGTCCGTGAGGGTGTTCTTTGTCCCTTAATAGAGTTATGCCATCCCAGAGCCTTCATCTAGCAGTGGATGGAAGCAGAAGCAGATACCCACAGCTAGACACTGAGCTGAATTCCTGGAATCCAGTTGCAGAGAGGAAGGAGTGATGAACAAAGGGCTCAAGAACAAGATGGAGAAACTCACAGAATCTGACCTGAACAAGGGGGAACTCATGGACCCCAGTCTGATAGCTGGGAAACCAGCATAGGACTGACCCAGATTCCCTGAATGTGGTGTTAGTTGGGAGGACTGGGCAGTCTATGGGACCTCTGGTAGTGGATCAGTATTTATTCCTAGTGTATGAATGGACTTTGGGAGCCCATCCAACATAGAGAGATTCTCTCTCAGCCTAGACACATGGGGAGGGCCTAGGCCTTGCTTCAAATGATATGACAGGCTTTGAAGACACCCCCAGTGGAAGGCCTCACCCTCCCTGGGGAGCAGAAAAGGGATGTGATGGGGTTTGGAGAAAACAGGGGAGGAAAGGAGGGAGAGGGAACTGGGATTGACATATAAAACAAGCTTGTTTCAAATTTAACTAATGAATATTATCATAAAAAAAGAAAGAATGTTTCTAAAGTTTCTTAACCCCTGGGAATTTCTCCATTCTATCTCACACCACTTTCCTTTCTCCTGTTACACAGATGATGGAGAAGGGTGTTCCAAAGGTAGTTTTCTAGCCTTTATTAAGCCTTGCCTTCTTAATTCTCACCTTTAAGATCCTGCTAGACTTGTGGAAAATATGACACTGAAATGTTCATTACATGTTCAAAGATGGCAAGAATCTATTTGGAGTAATGCATGAGAGTGACTGCCTGTGGATTCCAAAACTCTGGAATTTGAAGCTAGTCTAATCTACACGTAACCTACAAGATAACAGCAACAACATAGACACAAGCAAGGAAAATGAGGATTATGTAGAGACTCCAAAGTTTTGTTTTAGGGCTAGAAATAAAGCTCAATTGGTAGACTGCTCTCCCAGTATCGAGAAGGCCCTGTGCTTGAGGCCCAGCAGCATGTAAGTGGGGCTTAGGTGGGCACACTTGCAAACCCAAGACCCAAGATGAATCAGAAGTTCAAGATCATCCTTGGGTACTTAGGAAGTTGAAGTACTTCCTAAGGCTACGGACTTCATCTTTAAAAAAAATAAAGCAAAACAAAAAGAAAGTATTATTTTTACTTTAGGCTTTTAATTTCATAACTCGTTAGAAATTATGATAATTAACAACTTTAATATTAGAAGATAATTAGTTAATCATCTTCCAGTATCACTGAAAATAACTCTGCTGGCCTTTGGTCTCTACAATTTCCTGCCTCAATCCCCTACTCATCACAGCAGTGGTCTGGCTCCAAAGCTCACAGGCATCTTGAGGTTTGGGGCTGTTTCAATGTGGATTTGTGTTGCTGACTGTCCCACTTTCATTTCTGTTGCTGTGATAAAATACTTCGGCAAAAGTGACTTAGGGGGAAAGGGCGTGTTTTAGCTGGGAAGTCCCAGTTATAGTCCACCATTGTGAGGAAGTGACTGCAGTAGCCGATGACATCATCCACAGTCAAAAGCAAAGAGATATGTTTCCTCTACTTTTGTATCAGGAATCAGCCCATGAAATGATCCTAACCACATTCAAGGTGGATCTTCCCACCTCAAGTAACCCAATTAAGAAAGTCCTTCAAAAGCGTAGGCCAACCTTGTCTAGAAAGTTTCTGTGTCACTGACTCTCCACATGTGTGGGGCTGACACTTAAAACTAAGCATCACACTGTACCCATTGTACTGGTTCCTCAAGAAGATGGCACAGAGTTCAGCAAACTGCTCCCAGGTCGTGAATGCTTTCCTTCCCTCTCTGGTCTACCATGAGCTCTTAACTGGCCTTATAGAAGACCAGTGCAGAAATTTGTGTTAACCAGTTCCTTGACACTAGGTGAAGTTTCAACACAGCAAGCGAAATGTCTTGTTTTACAGTTCCCCCTAGAGAAAGAATCAAATACTCGGATATTTTCTACTTTCATGTGCTCAGTTGTTACATCTTCCCAGAACCGGTCTCATCAAAACCTTTATGTACAAAATTCATGATTACTATCGCACTCGTTAGAGAGCCAAAGGTGAGGGCCAACTATTGTGGCCAGATAAAGGGTCTTGATGCACAAACTGTGGGTCACTGAAAGGTATAGAACTCAGATGGCTTTTTATGATTGCTTATAATCCAGAATATCTGTCTAAGAATGAGCCAAGACTTTGGGATGATCAAGATATCCTTCTCTTCGCTTTAATCTTTGAAAGATGAATGATTGTGGGTACAAATTCTCTCTGAGATTCAGTCTTTGTAACTATCAAATAGAGGCGAAGTTATGAACTTCAGAAGATTTGTAAGGACTAGCTGAGTGGGTATCTATAGAGGTAAGCTGTGTGCCTGTTAATTGAATGTTAATTAATAAAATATTAATAGCTAATTATTATTAATCATTTATTACATTGTAATTATTATAATGGCATTAGGCTTTTACAATATATCATAATATGTATAATTTGACAACAAACTATATATTATTTTACTTATGTTATATAATATAATAAATTATTAATAATTGTTCAGTTGGTAGCTCTGCTTAGGCATCAATTTTCCCCATTCCAAACCTCCCCTTCCCTCCCCTCAAAGAAAGCCCAACAAGCTGCAGCTCCTCCCCACAGAGCCACTCAAGACCCTGCCTACAGAGTATTTAAAATGCTTCCTGGAGAAAGATCAAGTGGATTTTTTCCCCAGTCCCCTCTCCCCATCTCATCTCTGGGGGCCAGGAAAATCATGATGGAACATTGTATCAATAAACTTGGCCTTTTATTATAATTCAGCTTGATTTGTCTTACTGCATCAGTGGAGAGGCTTAATATCAGTGTCCCTAAACCTTTTAAAAATATTATTAACTAATATTATAATTATTCACTAATGCCAGTTAACAGAATGTTGATTCCTTCTCCTCACTCACCACTGAATAAATATGTGACCTAATGTTGTAAGAATGAAAAAGATACTAAGACTTCCTCAGAGGATACAAAATATCAAAAGACATCTGGACATAGTCACAAAGTAAAGACTGTGGATACAGGAGTATACAAAATACTACTGAGACACACATCTGACATCCTGGACTGCAGCCCTTCCTGCAATGAGTCCCTGTGGCTTCATTCAACCCAGTACAAGCCATCACTGAGCTCTTACAGTCTGCTCTGCTGTGGTGACTCTAGTAGACCACTGAGAGTATAAACCGTGAACTTTGTTCTTTGATGGTTTGTAATTTAGTTCAGAAGACAAGACTTACAGGAACAGCAGTATCTTAAAAAAATATTTATTGGATTTTTATTATGTGCCAAGAGTGTAGAACATGGAGGATTACATGATGAACTCTGGAGCCACTGAAGTTAGTGAATTACAGCATTAATACTTCTGGTGGATAGCATAGCCAGACTAATTGATGGAGAGTCATTTGGGGGTAAAGAAGGAAAGACGAGAGAATTGGTCATTGTCAAATCAGCTTTGACCCAGTCTTGAACACACAGGAAGACTTTGTGAGCTACATATATTAAAGACCATTAATCTGCAACTCCACACTGTAATGGAGACATTTTTAAGGTTTTTTTTTATGTTTGTGTATGTATGTAGGAGGGTACACATACATATATGCCCACCTGCCATCCTCACACAGATACAAAAGACAAATGACAATGTCCTGCTCTACAGCTCTGTGCTTCATTTTCTTAAGACAGGGTCTCTCGGTGAACTTGGAGCTAGGCTATAACCAGAAAGCCCCAGCAATCCTCCTGTTTCTGCCTGCCACAGCACTGGGGTTACAGAGATGCACAAGACCACCTCTGGCTGTTTTGTTTCATGAGCACTGGGATCCGAACTCCTGCACTTGTTGCTGCACAGCAAGCTCCCTTATCCACTGAGTGGTCTCTCCAGCCCATTTTAATATTATTATTCATATATAT
>JANBXA010000367.1:14692500-14815000 GCA_030556225.1 Cricetiscus sungorus | reverse complement strand
CTTGAGCCCTGATCCTCCATAGAATGAAGCCTAAGCTCACATGAAAGAATTATCATTCATACTTATGTCCCTGACAGTCTGTTTCTTCATTCTATGCTCACATCTACCTTAATAAAATGTACAAGGAGATATTGCAGTCTGCAAAATACTTGCTAAACAAACAGGGGAGACCTGAGTTGCATTCATGGAAACAGAATAAGAAACAGAGACAGGGAGGTCTCCAAGATGCAATGCTGTGTACTTGTAATCTCAGTGATGGAGAAATAGAGACAAGCTGAGTCAGCTACATCTCCGGGGCTTACTTGTCAACCAGCCTTGACTACTTTGTGAGTTTTAGGTGTTGTGAGCAACACCTGAGGAAAGAACCCTGAAGCTGACCCCTAGCTTCTGTACATATGCACACATGTACTACTTGAGCACACATATATGAACACTCATACACAGTAAAATGATAAGCAGCGACTCCTTCCTCTGGCATGCTTTCTTTCCAGTACATAAAACTGTAAGTCTTAAATAAGAAGAGTGTGAAAGCTACATGTCATTCAGAAAATAGACTATCTTCCTCTTTAGAGGTTTTGGAAAAGAACTACATGTAGCTCTTGGGTTGGGGAAGTGAGCATTTATGTAAATTGATATAGTGTACACATTCCCTGATTTAAAAATTAAAAAAAGCTACATTTTGACACTGAGTCCAAAAAGGGAAATCTGTACATCTCAGGACAATGAACTGAAATACCATCTATGTTACCTCCTATCACCTAGCTTATATCACCTCATGTTCAAGAATATTACATTCCAAAGACCTCCCTAAATGTCCTCAAAGGCCCTCCTTCCACCAAAGTCTGTTTCCATTCAGCCTGTACCTCAAAGGACTAAGTGGGAAAATTACTCAAATATGAATGTGTGTAACCCAGAAACCCCATGGAAGTTAGGGTGACTGCAACCCAAGGAATAGGGAAAGTAGGATTCAAATAAAGACAAATAGAGGATCAGGAGACAGAAGTCATGACAGAACATTGCTTTTGCCAAAAATTACAACTTGGGAATGGAAGTAGTGTTCCAAGGTACCTGAGCTATCCAGTGAAGCCCTCTGATGCTTCCATGTATCGTGGGAACTAGTCTCCAGTTATCAAAGAGGGAAAAGAAGACACAAGTGTCATATAAGCAAAACACAGATGTTTGAGATAAAGCCGTTCTCTGTGTATCCCTATCATTGTCTGTCTGTCTCTCTTGGTGTGTGTATGTGAACAAAGGACAACCTTAGCTATCATATCTCAGGTAGCATACACCTTGATTTTTGAGATGGGTTCCCTAGCCTAAGACATGCCAAGTAAGCTAGGCTGGCTAACCCAACAATGGAAGTACAGCATGCATAACCATTATTCCTGGCTGTTTCCCCATTGATTCTGGCGGTTGCACTTGGGTCATGTTTGCAAGACAATCTCTTTAAAGATTAAACTATCCCGTAGCTTCAAATATAAATGATTCTGATAATTTTGTTCAATAGCTTGACTAAAGTAAAAACTATCTGTGGGGCTAGTGAAGCAGACACAGGGTGGCAAGTCCAGAGATGACCAAAGCATGGGTGCTTTGTCCTAAACTGTGGATGAATCTTTTGCTGGATTCATTTAAAGGATTCAAGGAATGGGAGGAGGAAGATAATAACTGGGGTCTAGCTGGGGGAAGCAGATCATGGGAACTGAGCTGTGTGGAGTATCTTCTCTCTAGTCCATACATTTCCTTGCTTTCTGTCCATCATAAGTAAAAAGCCAACTCCATAATCTACAAATCAACCAAAGACTTTAGTCAGGTTAAATGAGCCAAATCAACCTCTCCTTATTGTAAGTGATTTGTCAGACACTGTCACATGATGGGAGAGTAACCAACAGAAACAGTAGCCAGGAGAAATTAGATGTTTGCCTCACTGGAATCTTAACAAAAATGGTGGACCTAAGGTTCTTAATAACAAGTTAGAATTAGAGAGTCATTAAGAAGTTGAGAGTAGCTTCGTGCCTGGTGCTTTAAATCTGGTCAGAGGCCCATGACTTTGGAGATCTTAGGCCAAAGGTAGGAATCTAATGTTGTTTTGTTAAATGCTTATGCTGACAATCTGCCTTCTAAATACTTATATCTGTAAATTTCCGTGCATCTCAACTTGGATTAAAGAAGTTTAGCTTTTATTGTTGTATGTTTGTTTGATTGATTTTTTGCAGATTCATAGTAGTTAATACAGAAACTCATACCTATCCAAAGTGCCAAGAAACAAGCAACTGTGAACACTCAGGTTGGGAAATTCTGACTTCTGGACATGACGTGACCGTTGCCTACATCAGCTCATGGTGACTGTAATTATCTGACCAAGACCTGTGCAAGATCAACCCAGTCATCTTTCTACAAATATACAGGAGGGACCCCAAAGCCTCACCCTTGGCAGAGCAGCAATTAGCAGCTGGTAGCTGCAGAAGGAAGGAGGGAGACTCACTCTCATTTAATTATACAGCTATTGGTAGACTGCCCATGTCCCAGTAGATGGGTACACACCAATGCACACATGGCAAGCACTAATTGGACTCAAGGGGGTTATTAATAACAAAAATGGAATACAAGAAGTTGAGAGGGAAATGTGGTAGAGGTAGTTGGCAGTATTGATGGGAGGTAGTTGTAGATAATTGTGATCAAAATTCATTATATAAATGTACACATTATTTCAAGGAAAAATATACTATTAAAAATTGAGAGTAAAAATTGCCAAATTATAATTTAGATTTTCTATAATCTCTTTTTGTGTCAAAAACAACAAAACCCTCCAAAAATTAAACAAACAAAAAAGCCCCAAACAGTGATCTGGTTAGGATGCAAGCCTATGTTCAAACATGAACATGCATACTAGAGAGTATAAAATGTCTGTATATTTTACTCAGAGTCATCTCATACATACACACAGATTGTACATGGCACAACACATTACCATGTATATGAATGAGTATCATTGCTCCACACTTACAAGTGATGCACCTTTAAATTTTGGAATTTTTTTTCTCTTTATGCCAATGCATTTGACTTGAAACATCTTTTAAATAGCCAGTTCTGTACTGGAGCAACCCCAGCAGTAATGCACTGGACCCAGTTACAGCAGACATACAGTAAAGTTTATCATAATAGCTTTTTCCCTGACTCTTAAACCTCTTGAGGATCTAGACCTCTGTATTGATTTTACCACCTAAAGGAAGTGGCTTTAGGGAACTTTGCTATCTGAGCAGAAATAGGGGCTGTTAATCTATCCCATGTTTATTATAGACTTGGTCCATACATGACCAATTGTTTCTGATTCTTTAGTATCTTCTATAAAGAAAGTGATAGAGCATAATTAACAGAGTGATCTGAGAGCACCTAAATTTGCCCACTTCAGCTGTGAAGGGGGATACCCAAAGGCAACATCTGAGCACCCACTAACAATTTTCTTAAAAAAATAGTTTCTTATTTCAGAAATATTGCCTAGAAAATCTGAAGGGGGATGGCACAGTGGTTAAGAGCATTTTCTGCATGAATATGGGGACTTGAATTCAGGACTTATGTAAATAGATGTACCTGTAACTCTAGCATTGTGACGAGGGTCAGGACAGAGGATCACTGGGTCTTGCTGACTGCCAGCCTAGCTCCAGGTTCAATAATAGACTCTATCTCAAGAGGATAAATGAGGAATCATAGGAATCATAAAGCAGGACCTTTGACAATCTCTTCAGTCATAGAGCTCTTAGAGGTACACACACACACACACACACACACACACACAGAGAGAGAGAGAGAGAGAGAGACAGAGACAGAGACAGAGACAGAGACAGAGACAGAGACAGAGACAGAGAAGAGAGAGACAGAGAGAGAGAGACAGAGAAGAGAGAGACAGAGAGAGAGAGAAAGAGAGAGAGAGAGAGAGAGAGAGAGGCATACAACCAGTTGATGAGCTATGAGTTTTCTGAAATGAAATTTAGAAAAAAAAAATCTGGCATTACAGTTTCTCCTTTCCTATCCAGCAGGCAATCCCCTGGGCTGGGCTGCCCTTGGGCCAATCAGTGTTCCATCATTTGCTTTGGAGAAACTGGTAGCTCTAGGCACAGGGGAAATGGTGGAAAAGCTCTCTTGTGGGGATTCTTACCCTGGTCTGGGGAGCTGTCTCTCAAGCTGAACTGATACTTAATTCTGGGGAGCTGCTGTGGCTCATACACCACCTCCTTCTCTCAAAGTTGTGATGGATGGCTGTTATTTAAGCTCTTGAAATGAAAGGCAAGGCTCTCCAAAATGAGTCTGATGAAATGGAGCACTATTCAATTAGAAAGACGAAGCTTGATGTTGAGAGGCAGAATATAATTACAGGACTGGAGCATTTCCAGGAGGTATGGGTATGGATGACACCCCAGCTGACTTTAGAGGCCATTCATTCTCTTTAGAGTCCAGACAACATGTGTGTGTCATCCCCATCTTCACCAGAGCCAGAGACCCTGGCCTTGCAATGACACAGACCCTCATAATTAGTCCAGATGCCTAAATAGCAGTGGCTCCAATTTTTCATATTCTCAAAGCATATACTGGGAAAGTGACTCATGGTATTTTCTCTATCTGTTGTGAGCTAACATCATAGTGAGTGACTATACACTCATACTGACAAATAGAGATAGGTGATAACCAGATGGATGATAGCTAGGCATTAAATAATAGACAATAGATACACTAGTACATAGATAGGAATATATTGTAAGTTATAACAAGCTGTCTAAAGCTAGTTATTTTATTAATATTGAAAAGATTGCTGTGTTATAAAGTCTTGCATGTATAATATATTCATGTTTTTCACTGAAACAATTGAAAACAGGGCTAAATATACTCTAAAGAATTATGATATAACAATAATTCTCCTTCATAGATAATACATAATAACTCTACCATAATATAAAAGAGTAAGTATTATTTTAGATAGAAATATATATATATATATATGTATATATTCAAACTATTGTTTAAATTTCAAATACTTCGGGGGTGAGACTATATCTCAGTGGGTAGAGTGCATGCCTAACAAAAACAAAGGCACAAGTGTGATCCCTAGTGCTGCATAAACTGGCATGGTGCCAAACCTAGTGTGATGGCTTGAATAAGAATGTCTCCCATAGACTCATATGTTTTAGTGCTTAATCATCAGGGAGTGTGGCATTGGAGTAGGTGCCGCCTGTTCTCGGATGTTCTTATCTCTGCCTTCCAAGACAGGAATCGCAGGCTGGCCACTATGCCCACTTGGCATTTATGTGGGTGATATGGAATGGAACTGTGTTCTTCACACTTGAATAGTGAGCCATTTGATCACTGAGCCATCATCCCAGTCTCTTGCAAACCTCTTAGCACAAGAATCTGGCTGCAGTCCACAGGTGAGAAAATAGCAAGTTGCTGGACGCTCAAGGCAAATCTTCCTGGCACTGGTGTCCCCTCTGCAGATTCACTATGTATCAAGCAATTAAGAAGAGGCATACCCATTCCTCTAAACACCTGCAACTCATTACAGAACCAAACAGCTGAAGTCCAAGGGTTCCAGAAGAAGAACACCATAAACAGAAGACACCAGATTTGTCAGCATTCCCCCAAGGCCAGTATTCAGCTTCTGTCAAGAGAAATACAGCTATATGCAAACACTATGTAATACCCTCCATATGGTGGGTCTTAGACAGGAAATTCAGTTACATTCTGTAAGAAAATAGTTTTTGTCTTACCAGGATGTGGCTTCTTAAAGATAATGTCAATCATTCTTTTTGCAGATAGAAGACTCATAAAAGTTGCATTGCAATGACTTGGACCAAAATTAGCCCCAAGCTTTTAGGAAATGTTTTAAATTATTTATAACCACCAAAAAAGTATATAGTGTGTATGTATATATGTAAACACACACACACACATATATACATTACATGTGTAATATGTATATTATACATACACACATTCACACACACAAGTCTACTGACCTTTTAAAAGATAACTGTTATTAGCATCAGCATCCCTTGCCCTTCCTAACTAGTCTCTAGTACATGCAGGCTTCTCTTATATTAACTTTTCTGGAAAAGACAGATACAAACATCCTTCAAACCTGACAGGCACCAATGAGTGACCAAGTTTCACAAGCTCATTTTGTGAACCAATCTACCTGCTGATCCTCCTTGTGTATCTAATATAGGCAAAGAACGATTTAGAAATGTCAAGAAGATTCCATCTTGAAAGATGGATTCTAACACAGTCTCTCAAAATAAAAGTTACAGACCACATGAATATACCCTATGATCTCTGGATACTGCACTGTCCATATGACCCCTTCCCTGGATGGTGTATGTAGCTCAGAATAGTTAATCTTAGAAGCATGCCTCTGACTTCTCTCTATTCAACAAAGGGCAATGTTAGTATATCACATTTCAGGTAAGGAAATGATGTATAGATGGGCAACCATTTATTTTTGCTGGGGATTGTACACACAATTCAATGGAGAGAGGACCAGGGTTGGCAATCATACTTGATCAAAATTAGCTAGAGATAAGATGTTTTGGAGTGACATTTCACATTATATTCACCATCATTTCATGGAGGAAAGGACAGTGGTATTGTTTCAATAAATAAATGAGAAATATTTAAGGACATAGATATTTATAACCTCATTAAGCATTATACTATATATAAGCACATCATGAAACATTAAGAAATATAATTTTGAGTTTTCAGATGATGAACTATAAATAACTAAATCAAATTAAAATTGTTCTTCAGTGGATGTAGCTATCTTACATTTTTATTGCAAATGGAATTTTTTCACAAAATATATTATGATTATGGTTTTCCCTCCCAGTATTCTGTACTTCCCCTCCCACCAGTCTCCACGCCTTTCTGTTTCCTTTTAGAAAACAAATATACATCTAAGGAATAACAAGAAAACAAAAACAAGCAAACTGGAATAATACAAAACAACCAAAAAAGAAAAAGATGCAAAGAAAAAGCAAAAGAAACCCATATAGATATAGCAACACACATTTGTGAACAAAGAAATCTCATAAAAACACAAACCTGGAAGCTATAACCTATACTCAAAGGACCTTTAAGGTAAAAAGAAAAAATAATGACAGCATTATGAGACAAAGAACTTCCAAAGATGTCACTGAGCTCATTTTGTATTGGTTGCTTATCATGGGACCTACATTTAAGAGTGGATTATTTCTTAAGTAGAACTCACTTGAAGAAAGCTAATCCTTCATTTTCAGGTGACTAGAATTGGGATATAGCTTCTGGTTTAGAAAAGAGGGAATGTGTATTCTTCTTTCAGATCTCAGACACCATCTGATGTACACCCTTGCAGTATATGTGCATACTGCCACAGTCCCTGGGAAATCACATATGCCAGCCATGTTGCATCTAAAAGGCCTCAAATCCTTGGTGTCCTCCATCCCTCTGGCTCTTACATTCTTCCTGCCTCGTCTTCTGCAGAGTTCCCTAAGTCCTGAGAGAATGGATTTGATGGAGCACTCCTTTTTTAGAGCTGAGTGGTTCGATGTTTCCAAGGTCTCTCACTCTCTGCATTTTGTCTGGCTATGTATGGATCTCTATATTTCTTCCATGCTGCTGGGGAAGGAAACTTCTCTGATGGTGGATGAGCAAAGAAAGGATCTATGAGTATAGCAGAACGTCAATATGACTCATTTTATTGCTACATTCTTTTACCAGATCAGTAGTATTTGGTTTTCCCCTAGAGTGCTGTCCTATCTAGTCTTGAGTTCTTGACCATGCAAGCAACATTAACTACGGGTTCCTTCTCATGAAGTGGGCCTTAAGTCAAACCAGATATTGGTTGGTTACTTCTGTAAGCTTTGTGCTACCATTGCACTAGCAAGGCAGGACACTATTTAGATCAAAATGGTTTATAACTGGGTTGGAGTTGATGCTTTTCCTTGGGTAGCATGCAGAGTACCTTCCCGTAGCAAAGACTCATATAGGTGAAGGCGCAATGTAAGCACCAGCTCAAATTACACACATTCAATGAGTATATAAGTTATTGTCTTCAGTAATATAGCAAAACTATCAGTTTATGGAGAACCACAAATAAACTTACCAACAGCCTAGGTTGTTTGGAGTTCCCATGTGACATGTTTAGCCAAAAACTTGATTTGATATAACCAAATGCCAGTATTATAAACTTCATTTGATAACAAAGATGTCTAGCTTGGGTCAGAGCCACATGTGTATATATATATATATATATATATATATATATATATATATATATTTCAGTATAAGTTTCCATGCTATCCTTCAAATGGAACTTAGTTTTAGCTGTCACACATTTGTGAACACGGAAATCCATAAAAACACAAATATAGAAGCTGTAATATACACACAAAGGACATGTAAAAAAAATCCCTGACTAAAATTATGAGACAAAGAACTTCCAAGGATACCACTGAGTTCATCCCATCCTTCTTGCCCGGCTTGATCATCCTATTCCACCCCCCCACTTTGTCAATCTATAACTACATATTCTATTTTTTCTCCCAGGGACATCAATCCTCCCCCCCCAAGTCCTTTACTCTCTAACTAATATCTGTGGTTTTATGGATTGTAGCTTACTTATCAATGACTTAACTACTAACATCCACAGATAAGTAAATATATACCTTATCTTTATTTTCAGGTCTGAGTCACCTCACATAGGATGGTTTTAAATAGTTCTATCCACTTACCTCCATATACTGGTGAACATCTGTTTCAATTTTTGGCTATTATGAGTAGTAGAAATAAATGTATTGGAGCAGGTGTCTCTGTGGTAGGATAAAATGTCCTTTGGGTACATGCCCAAGACTGGTATAGCTGTATATTGAAGTAGATTCACTCCCATCTTTCTGAGGAACTGCCACACTTACTTCCACACAACTGTACAACTATGAATGGCAACAAACAATTCATGAGTGTATCCATTAATGAATATACTTGCCAGTGTGAGCACCCTTTTTTTTCATTCAATCTTAGTCATTTTGATTGTTGTAAGATGAAATCACAACGTAGTATTGATTTACATTTCCCTGATTATTAAGGATGCTGAAAATTTGAGAGTCTCTGTTTAGAACTGTACCCCAATTTTAACTGAGTTATTTGTTTTCCTGGGATTTTAGTAATTTGGATATTGAGCCTCTATTGAATGTAAAATTGGTAAAAACCTCTTCCTACATGATTATGGTAGATGAACTTTTTGGTATGTCCTTGTATTTTGTTTTCAAGTATTTTATTGAGAATTCTTGTATCTATGTTTATAAGGCGAATTGGTCTATAATTTTCTTTGTTTATTCGGTCTTTGCGTGTTTTGCGTATGAGGGTAACTGTGGTCTTATAAAATGAATTGGGCAATGTCCCTTCTGTTTCTTTTTATGGAATAATTTGAGGTGTATTGGTTTTAACTCTTCTTTAAAAGTCTGGTAGCATTCTGTACTAAAACTAAAACCACTGACCCTAGACTGTGGGGTTTTGTTTGTTTGTTTTTGGTTGGAAGACTGTTAATTATTGTTCCTGTTTCTCTAGTGATTATAGGTCTAAATAGCTTGTCCAATCTTTATTTCACTTTGGCAGGTGGTTTATATCAAGAAAATCATTCTTATCTTTTAGGGTTTTTTTTTCAATTTGATGGAATTTGATTTGAATTTATTCAACATAGAACAAGTCAGATGTCTAACAGAAAACTTTCCAATTCCATTACATTCTAAGATACTTCGCATGAATGCAAATAAGGTCACAAACTGAAAGAGTGTCCCTCCAGAGAATCTTCAACAAATTGCTCTTAAAGAAACAATCCTAGATGCAGACACTAAAGAGAAGCAGATAAGGGGACTGGTAGTGCAGTAACATTACAAAAATCTACCAAAAGTACCTTTGTGACTTAGAAAGACCAGTATTTGTTAGCAATAAGGAAGAAAACAGGTCAAGTACACATCATAACTGCTAGGAATTTAAAGTAATTAACAACAACCCAATACACATATGTTTGTGTGCATCTGTAACACACACACACACACACACACACACACACACACACCGTCTTCATAATTACACAATTAATTACTTACAAAAAACCTGATGGGAGATGTTATTCTGTAAATATGTTTCTCATACTGGTTAATGAATAAAGCACTGTTGCCAATGAGAAAGCAAGATAGGCAGGGCTAGGAGACCAGGAGGGAAGAGGAAGTAGTAAGGAGGAGTCAACATGTAGAGTGGGGAGAAAGCAAGATGCCGTCCCACCGCACTCAGATAAGATGACCACGTGGAAATGTAGAAATGGGTTATAATTAAGACAGAGCTAGCCCATAAACAATAATAGTAACTGGCCAACAGGATTGTATCAAATACAGAGTCTCTGAGTATTATCGGGGGCTGGTGTGGTAGCTGGGCAGCGGAACCAGACAGGTGGGGAAAACATGCTCTTAACATAATGGTGTCAGAAGTGGGAGTAACAAAAACCCTCAAAGAAAAGAAACTTGGAATTGACTACAGCATCTCACCTCTTTCTCATGACCTGACTGTCTTTTCATCATGATTCACTTCACTGATCCCTCAGCAAAACCAAGTGACAATGGGAGGTCCATGGACTGTCTTGTTCTCTTATTTTTCTGTCTCACCCTTTTCTCTCCTCTAGGGGAAATTCCGTTGGCCCTGCCCTACCCATGTCTTCTTAGCTTATCCTAACTTACCTTCAAAAATCAAAACTCAAGCTTGACCTGCAATCTCTCTGCCTTCTCGCTCTCTTTGTTGTACTCAACAAATTGCTTTATTTCACCCACTATCTGCATGACATCTGAATACACAAAGAATTATTTTGTTCATGAACTGGATTTCACTCACCAATGTATACCCATTGCTATAATAGGTGCACCGATGACTAATTGGTTATTTCCTTGCATTCTTATCTTTTTCTTTTTAGTATTGTGTATATAGTTTTATTCTTTTTATTCTCCCTCTCTTTTACTTTCTCCCTATCTGTATTTTTTTGTTTATTTTGTTATGCCCTCCATTCCTGCTGCCTTTTTATGTCACTTTGTTTTGTTTCAGGCAAATTTTTGATTAGGTACCCAGGATAGGTTGGAACTTATTTTATATAACAAAGCCTAATCTTAAAATCACAATCCTCCTGCTCCAGTTTTACAGGATCTGAAATCACAAGCATCAATTACAATACCTGTATTATTATTATTATTATTAGTAGTAGTAGTAGTAGTAGTAGTAGTAGTATTTTATTCATTTAGGTCACAAGACAACTTGAAGGAGTCAGCTCTCCCCTTCCATCACCTAGTTTATAGGGATTTAACTCAAGTCATCAGAATTGGCAGTAATCTTGCTGGTCCTCACTTTCTTATTGTTAACTATTAATTATTTAATCAACATTTGAATTCCCCATTATGCCCTAAGTACCAAATGAACCAGACAAATAAGACCAGAAAGCAAATGTGTACAGCCACTTTGGAAATCAGTATGGCAGTTCCTCAGGAAAATGGGAATCAGTTTACCACAATATCCAGCAATTCCACTTTTGGGCATATGCCTAAAAGATGCACATTCATACAACAAGAACATCAATTGTGTTCATAGCAGCATTGTTTGTAATAGCCAGAACCTGGAAACAATCAAGATGCCCCTTAACTACAGAATGAATAAAGAAAATGTGGTACTTCTATACAATGGAGTACTACTTAGTGTGTGTGTGGGGCAATAGAATCTTGAAATTCACAGGCAAATGGATGGAACTAGAAGAAACCATCCAGAGTGATATAACCCAATCACAGAAAGACAAACATGGTATGCACATATATGAATATTAGACATAGAGCAAATGTTTACCAGAATACACTCAACACCCCCAGAAAAACTAGGAAACAAGGAGAACTATAAGAGAGACATATAGTTTCCCCCAGTGAAGGGGAAAGGGACAAGAGCCCCTGAACAAATTGGGAGCTTGGGGGAGGAAGGAGGGAGAGAGATAGGAGTAAGAGGAGAGGAGAAGAGGAGGGGGAGGGGAACATGAGGGATCAGGAAGATTGAATGGGAAGATGAATAGAGGAGATCAAGAAAGAAACACATCAATAGAGGAGCCATTATAGGTTGAAAGAGAAATCTGGCACTAGGGAATTATACAGCAATCCACAAGGATGACCCCGAATAGGAATCTAAGCAATAGTGGAGAGGCTACCTTAAATACCCTTTCCCTATAATGAGATTGATGACTACCTTAAATGTCATCCTAGAGCCTTCATCCAGTAGCTGATGGAAGCAGAAGCAGAGACCTACAGCTAAGCAATGAGCCAAACTGCTAGAATCCATTTGTAAAGAGGGAACAAAGGGATGAAGACCATGAAGGGGAAACACCCAGAAAAGCTGACCTGAGCAGGTGGGAACTCATGTATCCCAGTCTGACAGCTGAGGAACCAGCATGGGACCAAACCAGGCTCCCTGAATGTGGGTGTCAGTTGGAAGGACTGGACAGTCTATGGGGCCTCTGGCAGTGGAACCAGTGTTAATCCCTAGTGCATGAATGGATTTTGGGAGCCAGTTCCCCATGAAGGGATACTCTCTCAGCCTAGATACACGGGGGAGAGCATAGGCTGGACCCCACACAACTTGCCAGACTTTGATGATCTCTCATGGAAGGCCTCATGCTCCCTGGGGAGTGGATGGGGGATGGTGATAAGAGTGGTGCAGGAGTATGGGAGGATGGAATGGAGAGGGAATTGGGATTGATATGTAAAATAAGAAAAAAATTAAATACATGAAAATATAAAAAAGACCAGAGCTTAGATATTATTAGAGGAAACCTCAATTAGTCATTGCAAATAACATAACCTTAAAAATGAAGAATAATATAAGTGAATATAAAATATCTTTTCTTGGTGGGACATTGAAATTTGAAAACAACAATGTATTATTTTTGCTGAATTTCAAGATTCCTCTGTGTCTCTGTAATTGTCTTTTATATATCTCCACAGTCCTCACGCTGCTTAAACTCCAAAGGCATGACAAAAAGTACAATTTCAAGATAAAAAAAATCTCTGATGCTATTTATTCTTCCTTACCTGTCTGTTAGCCTAGGATGAGAAGGAAGCAAAAGCTGGAAGCTGAGAAACAATGGCACAAAAGTATGAAATGACACAAACCGAGAAGGCAACGGAGCAGAGAAGAGCTGAATCCAGTTGGTGAATTGAATACTCATCAGTGGGTACTCACCTAGTGGGACAACTTAAATGACTTTTAAGAAATTACTTTCGGAGAAAATCTTGGTTTTATAATCTCGGGGGAAATCTAGCCTGACTTCAAACTTTCCCCTGAGGAGTTTAGCAAACTGTTGGAAGACAAACAGAAGCCACATAAGAACCACTGGGAGCCTCCACTTCTCAATATAGCCTCTGTGTATATCTACAAGAGCCACTGGGAAGACTGAACATGCCTTCCACAAACAATAGGCAGTGATGTACGTTTAGGGAAGAAATGACAAACCAGTAGTTAAGAGAACTCAGCTCATTTTACCCTTGTCCATAGCAAGCTACATGGGTTGAGATGGGTCACCTCACTTAAAACTTGTGTGTCCTCTGTCATTCTGTATACCTGGCACCAACAGCAGCTTTTAACAACATAGGCATTGATGATTCTTCATCATTAAGAATTTGGTGTAAGATGGCTAAGGATGGAACTCAGTTTGCTAGAATGCTTAGCTTGCAAGTACAAAGCCCGACCACTAAATAAAGCCACTCACACTTCATTTGGAGTCCTTAAAAACCTGCCCTGCTAAACATCTTTCATTTCAATTGCATGCCCACTGATAGCAGCCAAATAACAGAAGACAGTGCTACTTTTAGGAGCTTGCTCAACTGGAAACAGTATGATTTGCCCTTAAATTTAGGTGATTATTTTGACAGAACATAACTAAACCTCTATACAAGGTCTCAGTAAGTGTCTCTTAATCAACAGAAGACACCTGATGTTGATCTTTGTTCACCAAATATATTTTATATCCTCTGTGACTCTTGAAATAACTGATAGATTCATACCAGACTAAATGTAGAAGAAGACCAGACCAGTGGTGACCACTCTGGGTGTTAGAGAATTCAGAGCCCCAAACTCAAAAATAAAATTGAAAAAAAAAAGAAAGAAAAGAAAAATACAGCAAACACGTGCATCTGTAGCTATTGAGTCAAGTCTTGGTTCTACTAAGATTCTGCACTAAGAGCTCATGTTGTTTTAGAAATAAAAGTAGGCTTGTTTTCTCAGATGAAGAAAGAAAAGTCTATTGTTGACTCATCCTCCTTAGGATTTTCTCTCACCTATTGAGTGGGTTTTGTCTCAATGATCTGATTTCTAGTTGGGTCATTTCATCCTCAAGAGATGTGGTCAACTGTGTGATCCAGCAAACACCAGGACTTCTGAACGGATGCCAGGGCTCTTCTCTGTTTGCCCTTTACCTTCCTTTCCCCCACCTATATATTATAATTGCTTGAAATTCTACTGTGAGGGACATGGTTGGGCACACCTTTAACCCCAGCACTCCAAAGCAGACACAGGTGGGTCCCTGTGATTTCAAGGCCAGCCAGATACATGGTGAGAATGTATCCCAACTGTAAATTATTTTCAATACCTCTGGAACTAGTCTCTCTAGCTCCATTCCATTCTCTCCTTCCAATACCTTCTGTTCCACCGATGAACCAAAAGCAGAATTTGCTTTCATCTTATCTGGAAAAAAGATAGTATCTAGATATCTCACTTGGATTCCTATTGCTGTGAAGAGACACCATGACCACAGCAACTCTTATAAACATTTTAATTGTTGTGTCTCAGAGTTTTGGAGGTTTACTCCATTATCATCATGAGGCAGAGCATCTCTGTGTGCAGGCAGACATCTTACCAGCAACAACAAGAAGTCCACTAACTCCCTGGGCAGTATTCAAAACTAGGAAAGCTCAAAGCCCAACCTCATGGTTACACACTTCCTAAAACAAAGCCATACTCACTCCAAAAAAGCTGCTCCTCCTAATAGGGCCACTTGCTATGAGACTATGGGGACCAGTTACATTCAGACTACCACATTCCACTCCCTGGCCCCCCTAAACTTATAACAATATCATAATACAAAATGCAGTTAATCCAACTTAAAAAGTCTCCATAGTTATCATAGTCTCAACAATGTTTAAAAGTTCAAAGTCTCTTTTAAGATTCATGTAATCTTTTAACTGTAATCACTAACAAAATCAAAATTAAAAAGCAGATCTTATGCTTCCAACATATAATGGCACACGATGTACATTACTATTCCAACACCAAGGAAAGGGATCATAATGAGGAAATACTGGAGCAAAGCAAGAATGAAAAGAAGCTGGGCAAACACCAAACTTTGCATCTCCATGTCTAATGTCAAGGCGCTCTTCCAATCTCCAATTCAATTCAGGTTTGTTGACTGCAAAACATTTCTTTTCTTGGGCTGATTCCACTCCCTGTTAGCAGCTCTGCTTGGAAGGTTACCCACAACTTTGGCATTTCCAACATTTTGTATTCTCCAAGGCAAGCCAGACCTCAACTTCACAGTTTCACACAATGGCCTCTCTACTAGGCCTCCTTCAATTCATGGTCATCCCTGACACATGCCTGGCCTCAGCAGCTTTATTTAGGCAAGGAGGCAAATTTCTTCTAGCCTTAATTTAGGAACCAGGTGGCCAAAGCGGCCAAGTTTGCTGTTTACTGGGATTAGAACATGGAACCCTAGTTCAATTACATCTTTACCAATTTTCTTTCATTGCTTAAGCTTTGTTGTCCTGAAAATTGCTCCGAACATCAGGCTGGCCTCTGCCTTCACAGTGCAGGAATTAAAGATGTGTCCCACTGCACCCAGCTCTAAGCATTTCTTTAGTTTCTTTTCATAAATTGGAAATTTAGCTAAGTAGGACATTTCCCTGAGGTCACCACTCTTTTTATTCCATGTTTTAATCTGTTTGTCTCTTTGAACACAGGATTTAGTTCCATTTTACTTTCTGGTGCTCTTTTCTCCTCAAAATTTACTTTTCTAATTTATCCTGCTCAGCTTGCTCCTTTTCATTATAAATATCCATTAGAGTCACCATTAATACCCATACAACAGGGCCTATACTAGGCTATTTTGAGATTTCCTCTGCCAATGGAGTTAATCCAAAACTCTTCACTTCATCCCCAGGCAGACTCTTTCGACAAGGGCAAAAGGTAGGTATATTTTTCATCAAAATATCACAAGAATAATCTCCAGGCAATACACTAAAATTCTTCTCCTCTGAAATATCTTGAGTGTGTCCCTGACAGTTGAAATAACTCTTAGCTCCCCTGTCTCCCATGCTCCTAGTACTGGAAAGTAAGATGTTAAAGTATCTTTGTTTGAAGATGATATGATAATACAAATAACTGATAAGATATGGTAGTATACATAATTTCACCAGTGAACTCCAATAGCCAATAAGCACTTTTTAACCCAAGTAGAAGGATACAAAATTACTACACAAAAAGTCAGTAGCCCTCCTATATACAAATGACAAATGGACTGAGAAAGAAATCAGAGGAATAGCATCTTTCAAAATAGCTTCAAATAATATAAAATATTTGGAGGTGACTTTAAGCAAATGAAGGCTTATATGTAAAACGTCAAGTCATTGAAGAAAGAAATTGAAGAAGATATTACAGGATTAAAAAAAAAATCCCCCATTCTCATGGATTGGTTAAATTAAAACAGTAAAAATGGCTGTTTAACCAAAGCAACCTATGGACTGAATGCAGTCCCCATCAAAATAGCAGAATTTTTTTCACAGATCTTGAAAGGACAATATTCACATTCATAAAGGAACATAAAAAACCCAGAATAGCTAAAACAATCCTGAATAATATAAGGAGGTCTCATCACTCCAATGTCAAGTTATACTACAAAGCAAATAGTAATAAAATCAGCATAGCCTTGGCACAAAGACAGACATATTGTTCACTGGAATTGAAGACCCAGGCATAAATGAACAAACCTATGGACTTTTGATTTTTGATAAAGAAACAATAAATACACATTAGAAAATAGGTAACACCTTTAACAAATTGTCCTAGTCAAACTAGATGATTGCATATAGAAAAATACAAATAGACCTATACTTATCACCCTGTACAAAAATCCACTCCAATTGAATCAAAGACCTCAATATAAGGCCAAATACACTGAGCATGATAGAAAAGAAGGTAAAGCATTCTTGAATACATTGGCACAAGAAATGACTTTCTGAACAAAATACCAGTAGCAAGGCACTAAGAAAAACAATTAAAAGTGGAATTTTATGAAACTGAAAAACTTCCATACCTTTCTTATTCAGACTAAGCAGCTACCTACAGAATGGGGACATGTTTTTTATAAATTTTAAATCCAGTAGAGCACTAATACTCAAAATACATAAAAAACTCTAGATATTAAGAAAACACATGATCCAGTTAAAAATGGAATACAGATCTAAACAGAAAATTCCCCAAAGGAAAAAAAAGAATGGCTGAGAAACATTTAAATAAATCTTCAGTATCCTTAATAATTAGGGAAATGCAAATTAAATACTTTGATATCTCATCTTACACAAATCTAAAAGGTCAAGATCAATTTAAATCTGACTGCTCATGCTGGAAAGGATGTTGAGTAAGGGGAACATCCATCCATTGTTGCTAGGAGTGCAAGTTTTTACAATTACTACGGAAATCAGTGTGACAATTTCTTAGAAAGATGGGGATCAATCTACTTCAGTATCTAGTTATATAACATTTGGACATACATCCAAAGGATACTTCATCCTACCACAGAGACACTTACCCAACCATGCTCATTGTTAGTCTATTCACCATAGCCAAAAATTGATAACAACCTTGATGTCCATCAATGGATGAATAAAGAAAATGTGTTATATTTACACAAAAGTGTATTACTCAGCCATAAAAATTGAAATAGTGAAACTCACAGGTAAATGAATGGGCCTAGGGAAAAATCATTCTGACTGAGGCAACTAAATCTAGAAAGACAAGTATGGTATATATTTATTTATTTATGAATATTAACTGTTAAGCCATTGATAAGAAAGCTACAACCCATAGAACCAGAGATATTAGGTACAGAGTAAAGGACTGGGGCAAACAGAGCAGATAGGTCTCCATATGAATAGGAAATAGAATAGATAGTTGGGGGTGGATGGAGCATGACTAGAACAGGAGGAACTAGTGGAGGGATGGGGAAGAGAGGGATAAGGAAGGAAACACAGGGGGCTACAGCTAAAATTACATCTGAGGAGTAGTATGAAAGCCTAACACAGTGGAAGTTTCCTAAAATATATAGATATATAAATGTAATCTAAATGAAATAGCCAAATAATAGAGAGATGTCCAACTGGACAAATTTTGTCATCTAATGAAGTTTTCAGCACCAGAATTGGGTTACTTCTAACTGAGATGTTGGATAAAAGGGTCCAGTGGGAATGGTAAAAACAACCCAGGATATTTCTAAGGCTATTGGTGGCTCTCTACAAACTGAGGGCAAGGCCTTGTTTCTATAGACAACTCACTGAACATGGAAAAGTCAAACTCATACGTAGATAGAGCCTCACCCCTACATGCAAGTATCTTTGGCATAGTAAGGTATTCTGTATGTAACAAATGGAGAAATGTAAATACTAACCAAGCCCCAAACTCTTTAATCTACAATGGTATCTCACCTTCAAGATATACAAGTGTAATAGTTACACAAAACTTATGGGAGTAAGTTTTGGGAGTAATATCTGATTTAACTTAAGACCCACTCCAGGAGATGGAACCTATACCCAACACCGCTTGAGCAACCAAAACCCTGAGACTAGATAACTCAGAGACATAGAATGAAACCAAATACTACTGTTCAAAACAAGCAAACAATAGAAAATAGCACATAACAATAAAAGTACTCCTAATGACATTCTGCTATACTAATAGATCAGTGCTTTGTTCAGCCATTAACAGAGAAACTTTCTCCCGCAGCAAATAGGACAATACATAGACCCACAGAAGGACAATATGCAGGGAATAAGAGAGCTTGGAGCACCTAGACTTAAATAGGATGTCTCTATTAAATCTGTCCCTTTGCGGTTCTGGAAACTCCAAGAACGAGGAGGTAGACAGAGTATGAAAGCCAGAGAAGATAGAGAAGAAAACAGAGCCCTCTAAATTAACAAGATCAAATCATGTGTATCACAGAGAATGTCCTGCATTCTCATGGCTTGCACAGGTCTGCTTAGATGTATTCCTGGAGCTGAAAGGTGAAGTGGGCACATGCCTCTGTCCTAGGCTACATGCCCTGCAGTAGATGGCCAACAGAAAACAAAGTCAAAAGAATGTCTGGAGGGTTTTTCGTTAGAATGCTGAATCAGGGATTTTCCTTTTCTTAAAACATTATCATTATTTTTTTTTCTTCTCTCATTTACCCTATGTGTCCTTTGTGTATAAATTATGGCTTCCAGTATAGTGTTTTTATGGGATTCCCAAATACTCAAAAGAGTGAGTCTCTGCTTTTGTGCTTTCTCTAGGTCTCTTTTCCTCCTATTTGTTTTATTCCATTCTGATGTGTTAGTTTTTATTGTCTGATGTTATTTTTTAAACAATTTATGTGCCTATATCTTGAACTCCGACTCCCACAGTTAGGAGAACACACTCAGAAAATGTGGCATTAGAAAAACAACAAACAGACTATGCCTGGGTGACCTGATATTTGCATTCAAAGAGCAGCATTTGGCTTCATGACAGAGAGTTCTGGGAGAACATCCCTGTCCAAATTGCCTAATTTACAGTGAAAATCAAACTCAAGTGGCAGTGATTTCTAAGTGCATATCCAGCAGGGTATCTGCAGTGACTTTTCCAATTTACCAATAGAAACTAGGATTCAGAAAAACAGCTATCAAGTGTCCTAAACCTTCAGTGTTCTCAACTTTTGAGTCCTTGGACAGCTTTAAAGTAGCCTGAGATTTTCCCAGTCTGTAGAAAACAAAGAAAGAAATGTCAGAATCTGGGGAGATGGCTCAGTGGCTCCAGTGTTTGGTGTGCAAGCTTGAGAACAAGAGGTGGGATCCCCAGTACCACAGAAAAGCTAGGATTGGCTATCGGCACCTGGGACCACAGCACTGGGTATAGGGGAGCAGAGATAGGCTTAGTCATAGAGCTTGATAGCCAGTTCAGTGAGAGGTGTTGTCTCAAAACACAAGGTGGAGAGTGATAAAGGAAGACATCAAGTTACCAACCATTAGCTTCCATATGCCTATGCATTTGTACACACACACACACACACACACACACACACACACACACACACACACACACCAAAAAGAAATGAAGGGAAAGATACATGTTAATCAAGAGAAATATATTAGCTCTGTCAAGAAAAGTATAAAACAGAATAAAATATATTTGAAATGACTAGCAGAAATTTTGTAAAAATCAGTCTCCTGTAGGTATGGTTTCTATCTTAGCACTGAGCCAGTTAAGACACAAAGAACCACACCAGTTCCTGCAGCCATGGATGCCACCCAGGGACCAGCAGTCAGAATGCCAGCACACTCAGCATGGACACAGTTAAACTCCAACACTGGTGTTCTGTAGTCATTACATTTTCTACTTTAAACTTATCTGTCAGCTTAAGGAAACTCTGGGAGTTCAGGGTGAGATCCTTCCAAAGAATGTCTTAGGTTACAAGGCAAATACCACAAAGACTAAAACAGAGATGCAGCAGAAGTCCCCTGTCATTGCACAAAGTAAGGTCTAAGCTTTGCACGGCTAGGGTCACTAACTGACTCGTCCCCTGATCTTACTTTATCCATTCCTCACTTGTCAGCCATTCTCAGAACACCCTGGAGCAGGGCCAACTACTCAGATAAAAATAACACTGAATTTCAAGCCAACATTCAATGATCCAGCTAAATTCTTTAGGATGTCTTCTTAGCTCCCCGCCCCCTTCCCAAGATCCCTAGTGTGCTCACAAAAGGTTCCAAATTCCTACTTTATATCTTCCTGAATTATTCATCACATTTCCCCAGCATGACTGGACTGAACTACATTAGAATTATACCACGTATTTGTTATCCTCATTCTCCATTTTCTCCAGGGGAAGGTGTTTCTCTTTAGTCTCTGAGTGTACCTGTCAAAGAACAGCCTTCAGTGATAAGAATAATCGTTTAATATGCTCTTCTAAAGAGTCTATGATTCCCCAGAAAATAAAATTCTACATCATAAGAAGCAATAGAGGACACAAGAAAATTAGTTTGAACCAAAGCCTAAAGCAAGGATGGGGGAAAATGTCTTTACTAACTCTTGTTTTCATCCTTTATTTAATAGCCATTGCCAGATGTTAGTTCTAAGCACTCATCTCCCATCTGGCAGCCAGGGCATAAAGTTAGGACATCTGATCCACTTAGAACATACAGAGTTGTGTACCTATGTTATTTGTCTAAGCTGGCACTACTTCTGCTGTTGCCAACATAGTCACAGCATCTGTGAAACTTGCAAAATTCTTTCCTTGAAAATTTGTTTTCATTCCACTTTGTGGGTAGGAGGGTTTATGCGCACATGAGTGCAGTTGCTCATGGGAATCAGGAGATGGTGTCAAAGCTCCTGAAGATGAAGTTACTGGTGGTTGTTAACTGTCTTACATGGGTGCTTCGTACTATGATTATCTGCAAGACCAATATGAGATCTTAATCACTGAGCCATCTTTCTGGACCCTAGTCCACTTCAACCTGAAAAGTCAGAAGAACATAAAAACCAACCCTTGTGGTGTGTGTGTGTGTGTGTGTGTGTGTGTGTGTGTGTGTGTGTGTGTGTGTCCATGTTCATCAAAGAAACTGTGTTTTGGTTTTTTTTTTTTTTTTTTTTTTTTTTTTGAGGTTGAATGTACTACTTGACTCCCTGAAGTGGTATCTGGGACCACAATTGAAAGCTACTTACAGCCTTAACTGCCATGCTCGGGCATCTGTCGAACTCTCTTACTCCCCCCAGATCTTCATTAGCTCACCAGAGCCCAAGAATGCTGGGGAGATTCTGTGGAGCTCAAAGAGGACTAGGGCAGTAGGGGCCTCCTACTTTGGGGGACTGAGTAGCTACAATGTTCTCTGTCTCTCCTATGTGCTGATGGCCACTGTTGGACATCAGTTCTAAGCCATTCTCCTAAGTCCCTTTCATAACATGCATATATTCATTAGTTCTAAATGCTTGTAGCTTTATCAGATATCACTCCATTGTTTGCCCGCTCCATGTTTTCTTTTTCTAGGTCAGAAGCTAGGTCCTCAACAGATTCACCTGCATGTCTTGTGTTATGGTTTAAAGCCAAAATGTCTTCCAATGGGTTATGTTCTGAATGTCTCTCCCCACCTTCTCACACTGTTTTTGAAGGCTGTGGGTGACTGGAGTGTCGCGCCCAACCTCGACCAGCATGGAAGACGAAACTCAGGGAAGATCTTCTTCAAGCAGTTTATTCAGGATCCTTGAACAAGCTTCTTCTGCCCCGGGGAAATACCCGCACAGGCTTAAATCCCCTTGCGCTGACCAACCCCATTGAGCCACATGGACCCTGCAGATAGGCTGCTCTTATGAGGAAGTAAACAAGCTGAAAAGACTTAGCCAAATAAGGACTTGTTTATGACAGAAATCACTCACCATCGGGAAGGTGGAAGGCGAAGCTAGCGCCATCTTTAAGGCCGGGCACTTAGCAGCTCTCTACACTGGAGGATATAAACTCACTAAAGCTGGGCTTTAAATGTTAAACTTATCCATGGTTCTGACTTTTTCTTTCTTCCTTCTTCCTTCCTCTTTCTTTCTTTTTTCTTTTTCTTTTATTTTCTTTGTTTGTTTGTTTCTTTTCTTTCTTTCTTTCTTTCTTTCTTTCTTTTTTTTTTTTTTGAAAGGATTTATCTGCATAGTCCTTGCTGTTGTGGGACTGACTTGGTAGACGAGGCTGGCCTTGAACTCAGAGATCTACCTGCCTTCTCTCAGCTTTCATATTTACTAAAATGCAAAACAGCCCTTGTTATCTGTTCTCAGTACCTAAAACCAGGCAAATCTACCATGTTTTCCCTGGTACAGTAGTCTTCAACCTTCTAAAATACTGAGCTAAATAAACATTGTCTTGATGTTATGTTTATAACAGATTTGATCATTGAATGCTGATTGAACTGGTTTACATGCAAAGTAATTTTAATATTTACTAATGTAAAGTTCAACCAAATATGTTTTTAAAGATTTAAAGAGGCATCCAAAAGAGAAATTACAACATTTTGAATGGTTTCAATGGTGTTGTTCTGAAAGACATACCACAGAGAAGTAGTTAACCACTTAGGAATATTTTGCATCTTACCAGTAAGAAGAGAGGATCAGTCCTCTGTTTCAAGTAGACCACATATTTCTCCTTCAGGAACCAGAAACTGATGACTGGTTGGTAGATTCTAAGACAATAATCATCAAACTTGGCTGCCATTTAAATCTAAGCAGCTTTATTTTTTTAAAGTATTATTGTATGAGGATACCACCAGCAGAAAGTTTTGATTGATTTGGGCTGAAGTTCAGCCATGAACATTTGTCCAAATCTCATCAATAATTCCAGTTTACAACTAGGACTGACAACTGTTTTCCTGAGGTGACTGTATTAGTTAGGGGTCTCAAGAAGAACAGTAGATTATATTATTAAAGGAGTTTAATAGGCTAGATTCAAATAGGGGTTAGATAGTTCAACAATGGCTATCTGGATGCTGGAAACCTGAGAATCCAGTAGTTGCTAAGTGCCTGGAGCTGGGTGATTCAGAAGCTACAGTATGGCTCTGAAGGGTGGTGGTCTTCAATCCACAGTAGAAAGCTAAAGAAGCTGGTTTCTGATGGCTGTGAAGGATGACATGAGCCACAGCACCAGAGGGATAGATGCACTTACCCACAAGAAGATAAGTCAGGCAAGTAAGCACCTGCCTCTTCCTGGAGGTACCACACCCTAGGAAAAGATCCTCACACCCAACTGATCCTTCCTAAAAATGCCTTCGAAGACTCAAGATACATGTCTCTTGACTAATTCCAGATCTAATCGTGTTGCCAACTAAGACTGAGGATACCTCAAAGATATTATTGGTTTTCTCATTAAGTTCCTCAAATTTCACGGGTCTTCTTGCAAAATCTCTCCCATTCTGATAGTTACTTAAGGGTAGTTCCTACTGTTGCTTTCTTCCTAGGATAAAAGTTTCCCACTCCTGAAGCACTATAACACTCTTTCTCTCAGATGTTACACCTCTGAGGGCTTGAGACTCCCCCAAAGCCTGGAGGGCTTGCAAAATCTATCCATCACTCTCCACACAATGCAACTTGTTTCTTACTCAAGTGAATTAACCTAAATAACAATTATTCTTCACAAATGTGGCAAATCCTATAAATAATGAACTCCTTTTTATCTTGGATTTTCAAAGAGATCTTTAGGGGTAAAAAAAAAATAAAACCAAACAAAAGTGCATTTATGATTTCACATTATTAAGCCACTGGCATTGTGTGGCCTAAAACTGCAAACACCTGTCTTTTGGGGTCTTTGATAACTTTGTGTTCTAAACTTTACCCAACTAATTAGAAGTGTTCAAAGGCTCTTATTTTGAACCACTTAGTTGATGAGAAATGCATGTTTAATGGGCATCCTTGAAGACATTTTAATGAATCCAGAAGCAAAGCAAATTGATTATTATGCAATGATTTGAGAGTGCTCCTTGTGACCAGCTTGCAAACAGCTAGACACAGAGGTAACCAGGACATGGAGGTTGGCAGCTCATGTTATTAATGAGGACACCAATTGTGCTAATGATCAAGGAGCACTTTCTAAAAATTAAATCTTTGGGGGCTCCAATGAAATATTCCAAGTTAATATTATTCAAATAATACTTTGAAAAATCTAACTTAACCCCCATGAGTTATTTAAACAGTTTCAAAAGGGATGGAGGGCAAACTATTTGGTTTCTTTGGCTGAGAAGACTTAAAAGGCATCCTTCCCCAAGAATTCTGTGGCCTCCACATACAAGGTAGATTATGCTAATCTGTGGTATTTGAACTGAGGTCCATCTGTGTGGATGTAGCAAAGTTTCTTTTCTGTTACTTAATAGATGTTTGTATTAGGAATGTGAAAGGGAGACAGCAAAGCAGGTACCACTTTAAATATTTCATAAGAAAAGTGTGATGGTTACTATTAATGATCAAATGACAGCATCTAGAGTTACCTAGTAGATGAGCTTATATCTGAAAGCGTTTTCAAATTTGATTAAGTGAGGTGAAAGATCTGCCCTGAACATGGACAGTACCACACCCTGGGCCAAATTAAATAAAAGGAAAGTGTAAGATAGGCACCAGCATTCACCTCTCTCTCTCTCTCTCTCTCTCTCTCTCTCTCTCTCTCTCTCTCTCTCTCTCTCTGTGTGTGTGTGTGTGTGTGTGTGTGTGAACTGGATGGTTTTGTGTGCCAACTTGACACAAGTTAGAGAGTCATCAGAGGAAGGAGCCTCAGCTGAGAAAATGCCTCCATGAGATGCAGCTGTAAGGCATTTTCTTATTTAGTGATCAGTGGGGAAGTGCCCAGCCCATGGTTGGTGGTGCCATCCCTGGGCTGCTGGTCCGTCCTGAGTTCTCTAAAATGGTAGGCTGAGTAAGCCATGGGAAGCAAGCCAGTAAGCAGCACCCCTCCATGGCCTCTACATCAGCTCCTGCCTCTAGGATCCTTCCTTGTTTGAGCTCCTGTCCTGACCCCCTTCAGTGATGAACAGCAATGTTTAAATGTAAGCCAAATAAACCCTTTTCTTCCCAATGGGCTTTCTGGTTATGGTGTTTTATTGCAGCAATAGAAATACTAGGACACTCTGCTTCCTGACTAAATGCAATGTCACCATTGCCTCACAGTCCTGTAGTCCTGGACTGTACCCTTGAACTATAAGCCAGAATAAACCTTTCCTCCCCAAGTTGCTTTTGTCATCTATTTTGTCATATTAATTCATACAATAACTAACATAGAAGGTCATCAGTCATACCAATTTAATTTCTTTGAGATCCATCAGGCTGAAATTCTTATTATCACCTCCTCTACATTCCAAGCAACTAGAAGGATGGAGATGAAAGTCATCCACAGCTGGAGAAAGATTATTATAAAGCTCAGTTTTTCCAGCCGATGTCTGCCCCTTCGTCCCTTCAACACCCCATGTGCACTCATGCGCACATGTGCGCACACACACACACACACACACACACACACACACACACACACCACAATTAATTAATATAATAAAGATGGTCATATAAAGAGTTTGAGAAGTTCGCAATTTTTTATGTAAAAAACTATGGCTTTTTTAATACATTTATTTATTTTATGCTGGACATAATTATACGTGCCTTTTTTAAAAATGAAAACAAACATTTATAAACAATATTTGGGAATTTGGGCTTCGTTCTTTACAAACTGCTTTCTGCTGGTAGGGGGCGCTGTCATGGGGTACTCCTAAGAAGACGCAGAAGTCCTGTTCGTGATCTGCATGATCCTGTAGTGATCTGCAAGGCTGCATTTTCCCATTTACGTTGTTTCAGGGGGTCTTGCTCGATCAAACCACATTAGTCTGGAAGGAATCCACAGCTTTTAAAACTATGGCTTTTCAAAGGTAGACTCTATATATGGCTTCTGAGATGCTATGCCCGAATCCTAGTTTTGACTCATTTGTTCCCAATCAACTTTATCTCTTTGGCCCTTTGCTAATTAGACATAAGATGAACCAGAGTACTATGTCTGCTGCTATTCTTTTTCAGAAGGGATCTTTCCATACTGGAGATACAGGATACGAGGTAAAATGCTTGCTTTGCAAGCATGAGAATCTGAGTTCCATGTCTGGAACTGCTGTAAAAGGCTGAGCCCCGTGGCACAAGCTTGTAATCTCAGAGCGAGGCAAGCACACACAAGACCCCCCAAGCTCATGTCCTGACAGTCTGACCCAATCTGCAAGTTCTAAGACAGGAGTAGACACTATCACAAAAAAAATAAGGGGGATTGGAAGCTCAGGAGCAACAGCTAAAGCTGTCCTCACACCCAGAAAATAAAAGAACTCTCTGTGAACTGAAGAGTCACTGACTTCCCTTGCTGCAGAACAAGTAGGCCAGTGATCAAAGTCAGAATTCTGTCTTCTAACAGTCTCACTTAGCTCTGGACACTACCACTGCCCTCCACTGCAGTTGAGCCCAACATAGGAACCCCCTATGCAGAGATCTGAGAGTAAACGGATCGATTGCCAGGCAGTTCCTGAGTTTGAACGCCTGTACAGCCATTTGAGAATATTGTTTGCATCTCTTATTATTTTGCCTGAGTTATAAAACTATTATTCAATGGTGTAATTATACCCTAGAGGGCTCTGACCTTGGAATGTGAAGTCCCAGTGTAAGTTGCACATCACAATGGAAGTAGATGCATAGGGCTCCGGTGTTGGATAATGTGCCTCTCAAGCATGAGGACCTGAGTTTGGATCCCCATGCATGATGGCCAAAAAGGACATATAATCAAAGTGCTGTGAGATGGGAGGTGGTGACCAGTAGACCCTCAGGAAGCTTGTGAGTCAGCTAGACTGATGAAGTTCTAACCCAGTGAGAGACTTTGACCCAAACAAGAAGCAGAAGATACCTAAGGAGCAATACTCAAGGGTTCCCTGTTTTCCATACACACACTGGCACCATCCATGGGCAAACACACAAATAGGAACACATACGGCCACTATTTGCCCACACTGTGACTGGGAATAGGAATTCAGGTGAGGTCAGTCTGGTTTTATGTCAACTTGACACAACCTATAGTTATTTTGAAAACTTAAACTTCAGTTGAAAATTGCCACCACCAGGGTTGTCCTGTGTCCAAGCCTGTGTTGTCTTTTCTTGGTTGATGATTGATGTGGGAGGACTCAGCTCGCCGAGGGCATTGCTACCCTTGGGTTGGTAGTCCTGGGTGCTATAGGAAAGTAGGCTGAACACCAGGAACAAGCCAGTAAACAGCCATGGCTGGTACATCAGTTTCTGACTCCAGGTTTCTGCTCTGAGCTCTTTGCCTTGACTGTCCTCGGTGATGGACTCATAAGCTGAAAGTTGAAATAAACTGTTTCCTCCACACGATGTTTGGTCAAGGTATTTATCACAGCAACAGAGGCTCTAACTAAGACAGGTGGCAAAATTAAATCATTGCACAAACAGAACAGTTTATGGGAAACAGTATGCCTTATGTTGTTCCTGTGATTTCTTCCCATCACTATTACATTAAGAACTGCATTGATTTCCCAAACTTGCACAGAACTGCCTTCTGTTCCACAAATGAGCATTGCCTTGACAGATGTCTGTCAGAAGAAATGTTATCACTGGCTACCAGCACTGGCTCGTGAACACAGGACTCGGCTGTTTTTTAAGGTTCATACATCAAGAAAACTGGAAGTTAATGGCTGCTGGAGACAATGCACCTTTTTTCTTCAGAAGTGTAGCAACTGGGAAATTGTTCATTCTCTAGGAAATGACCTCTACATCCGTCCTCCTGTAAGTAAACCTAACTAAACTCAGCGAGTCACCAAAGAGAGAGCCTGGAGAGCAGGCCAAGAGCTAAGTGCATCAGCACTCAGTGAGAAAACTGGAGTTCGATTCTAAGGTCCTGCATCGGCTGGTCCTCAATGGTCTGTAAGTCCTGTTCCAGGGGAGTCAATGTCATCTTCTTCCCTGCTTGGTCTCCTGCACATGCATGTGCGCACGCACGAGCACACACACACACACAAACACACACACACACACACACACACACACACACACACAAACACACACACACACACACACACACACACACACACACACAAAAAAAAGTAAAATAATTTTGGATACCCAGAAGTAAGAGAAAGGATTCATAGGAAGTAAGTGGAGAATAAAAGGTTATGGAGGTGAATGTCATCAAAATACAACATATGCTTGTATAAAGTTATCAAAGAATAAACTTGAAACTCTTAAAAATCAGAAAAATGCTTTGTATTTTGCACAGTTTGCAGGTAAGCTGGTGTTTCTTTCTCATCTCTGATATCTTCAGGCCTCTGCTAGTGTTCAGCTGGCTTTCTTGCCAAGTTGTAGCACAGCCTTTGGTAATTAACATTAGTATTGCAAAAAGCTGAACAACAATAATTTGCTCCTTAAATATCTGCTATATTAACTCACTGTCACTTGGTAATTTGCATAATTACTTTATAATTACTTATAATTCACTCTAAGCATGTATTTACAAAATGAATTTGTTGGTATTATCCCATGTTTTCTTGCCTCGGTTAAGTGTATTGATGCTCTTTCATCTAGATCCACAGTTTTATTTGCATAAGATATTCCAACAAGTTATGCCATAAAAGTGAGCATATTTTATGAAGATATTTCAAAGTGAAGGCTGGAAAAGTTGTGCATGGTCACAACAGTCCAAATTAAGGGTAAAATTGGTGATGTTTCCTTTCTCTTCCAAGTCTCTGCCTTCCTGGCCAAGCCTTCTACTCTTTTCTTTCTTAGTAAATAAAACCTCATCTGCTCAAAGGTCCTAGGGATTTTTCTAGCCCCTTACGCTTCCAGGCATCTAAATCTTCTCTTAGTAAAAAGTCTATTGGTTGTGTCCAATCATCTGGAGTTTTGCAGGGTTCTCTGAATATTTGCAAACACCATGTGGCTTTCTTGGAAATTTATCTCATTTTACCAATTTGATGTATTTTTTGTTTTTAATTTTCCACTCCAATTCTAACACATGTAGGAGCTGCATGTGTTTCACAATAAATAGATATTTCTTTTTCAAAAGTGATCCTAAAAATAAGCAGAGTAGGAGAGAAAGGCGGTTTATTTTGTCTGGAGGGGATGCAGAGAGATGTCAGAAAGCAAAATGCAGGAAAGGAGATGCTAAGAAGGAATGGCAGGAGAGCTCCAATATCTAAGCATTTTCTTCCTAGGCTGAGGAAACGAAGAGGGACCAGTGTCCCTGTGAAAGAGCAACAGAACACAGTCAGGACTGGACCTTACAGATGACATTTTCTGTCTCACTGGACCCAGTTACAGGAAGCCACACAGGCAGCAAAGGAATGAACCAATATGATCAGGGAAAGACCATACCTGAGCTTCTGAGTATGAAGAAAACAAAAGCTCCAAGCACATGAGGCACGAATTCTTGGCACTAAAAAAAAGAGGCAATGAAAACCAGGTCAGATGTGGTGGTATATACATCTAATCTCAGCGGGAAGGTGAGATGGCAGAAAGATCTCAAGTATAAAGCAACTCTGCAATGCAGTAAGGTTTCGAATCATCCTGAGATGTAAGATGAGACATTTTCAGAAACAATAAATGGGAGAAAGAGAGAAAGAGAAAAGGTTGGCAGAAAGGAGGAGGCGGACTAGGGAGAAGAGGAAGGGAAGAAATAAGGTAGGGAGAGGAAAAGAGTGCAGAGAAGAGCAAGGCAGGCAGTGAAGGAAAGGGAGTGTTACAAGCAATGCTTTTGTGTGCAATTTACATATTCATTCCGCCTATTTGTCGCACAATAAGATTAACAATTAATAATTCTGGTGATGGCTTATTGCATTCCATATGTTTTATGCATAACCTTATAGATATTATGTTCATTTTCAAATCACAAGGGCTTGTCCTATTCAAGAGCACACAGTGATGAAGTAGAGATACTCGGGTAGACTTTTAGTCAAACTTCTGCCTGGTGAGCATAATGTCACATGGCAAGTGTGTAACCCACTGGAGAGGTAGAGGATTTATGGGGTTTACTGGTCAGCCAGCCAGCCTAAATCACCAAGCACTAGGTCCCAATGAGAAGTTCTGTTAAAAAAATAAATAAAGTAGCCAATTCCCGAGGAACAATGCCCATGGTCAACCTCTGGCCTCCATGCTCATGAATGCATCATATAAGTACCTGCTCAGACATGAAGGTGCACATATATGCATGGTTTAGCTTGTTTCTTCCCATCATGAATTATATGTTCTTTCTCTTGTGTTAAATAATTTTTCAAATTCCTTCTGTGTAAAGTTCAGCAAGGTCAACACTCTCACAAAGATCTCCTGCATCTCTGTAAGACCCAGCTAACAGGGAGTCCTTCATTATAACCCAGAGCCAGGCCATGCATGACCCTCATGTTATGGAGACTAATACAGATACTCAAGACATATTTTGTTTCTGTCTAAGCCTTTCTCTCCTGAGATTCTATAGTATAGTTTAAAAAAAAACAAACTGCTGATTTGCAAACTCATCTCCCCCGTATTGTACATATTTAATAAGATCTTGGAACACAGGGCTGGAAGATGGTTCAGCAGGTAAAGGACCTTGCTGCTAAGCTTGGCCATCTAAGATCAGTAGGCAGAACCTACATGATAGAACCAACTCCAACAAAGAGTGCCCTGATCGGTCTTCATACAGATGCTGTGACACTTTTCCTACACACACACACACACACACACACACACACACACACACACACACACACACACTTTAAAAAGTATCTGAGAAAGCTAATAAACCAAGTTCCCACTTCTCACCCTAACCCATCCAGGATCACTTCTAGAAGCTCAAATGTTGATCCAGTCTCAGGCATCCGCATTGTGTATCAGATTCCTGCTCTAAGCATCTCTACGCTCTGACTCTATCTATCCTTAGGGAATTCTCCTAAGCCAGCACTTACTTCGTTCCACTACAGTTTACACCTGTGATATCTGCCTTCCTGTGAGAGACAGAGTCCACTAGTGCAGAAATGGAAATTCATCTACCTTTGTATCCCAAAGGCAAGAGCAATGTCCGGTCCATGACAAACACTCTGCACATGTGGAGTGAATGAAAGGATGAGTGGATGAGCTGATTAACCCAGACACTCAGTCCTGGACCAGCACCTCTTTAATGATGGAGGACAAACAATAAAGACTGTGACCATTTAACCCCCTGCCAACATTGGCTATAGGACAAGGAATAAGTAAGTGAACCTTGCTTTTCAAATAATAACTGCTATGTTTGGAAATGAAATGTCTCCCATAGACATATTGTTATATCCTAGGCCCCTATCTGATGGTTCTATTTCAAAATTGTCTGGAAACCTTTCGAGATGGGATCTAGCTAGAGGACATAGGTCCCAGGGCTTGAGTCCTTGGAGCCATCATGTCTCCAGTTCCTTTATGCCTCTGTTTCTTGTCCTTATGAGGTGAAAAAAAATCTTCTTGGCCACACACTCTGCCATAATGTTCTTCCTAAGTATGTAAGACCAAGCAACTATGAACTAAACTTCTGAACTCATCAACCAAAATAAATTCTTTGAAGTTGCTTTATTTCAGATATTTTCTCACTGTGATGAGAAATGTAACAGATACAATACAAGCACCATTTATTCCAAGGACACTCTATTCCAGTGACTGGCTCCAAATCTATAAGCTGACTTAGTAAAGTGAAGCCCCTCAGATGGTGGACCCCACTACTACTGCCCAATTACAAATATGAAAAACTAAGAGGAGATTAATTATTTAAGTTTGGTCAGGCTATTGAAAGATGAAAGATTTTCTGTGGCTGAACTGTTTTTGACTGATGTGGAAAGTGATTGAGTAATACTTACATTCATTAAAACTCACTCTGACTCCTAAACAGAGAACAGCACTTTAGGAAAGGTGGTCATCAAAAGCAAAAGAAGGGACTCCTCCCTACAGGTGATGGTGACTGGGGCCAGGGTGACGGGATGAATATGTTGACTATTAATAGTAATCACACTTTAGGTGTCTGAGAGGTAAAGCAAAGGGATTTGCTGATGGGACTTGTAATGGTAAGCTCAAGAGACAGAAATCCAGGCTCACTGGCAGGTCACCAAGCAATACCAGAAAATGGTAGGACGAGGAAGCAAAGTTGGAATAAATCCAAACCTCAGTTTCAAACATTTAACCTGACAAATACTCAAAATGAATGTCCTTAATGGAGAGACATATAATTAGGAATCCATGAGAGTCTAGTTTGAAAGCATATTAAGAGACCATGCTGTTTTAAATCTTAGGGTTAGACACAATTTTCTGGTTGGCAGAGGAGATGGATATTCCAGGCTGAGGACTGTGCTCTGGAACCACAAACAGGTGAGTCCTGAAATGAGCTATGGGAGAATCCAGACTTAAGAAGCAGAAAGTACAGTCATAAAATAAAATGAGAGAAGCTATTTTGGAAATAAATGTGATGGGTTAGAACTTTTTGGTTAGCCTCTACTAAAACCAATTGAAAGTGGAAGGTGGAATGTACAATTATACACTAGAATTAAGGTTTCTATTTTAACACACACACACAGAGAGAGAGAGAGAGAGAGAGAGAGAGAGAGAGAGAGAGAGAGGAGGGGGGGGAGTTTAAAGTTTCTAGATCAAAGAATATTTGTTTAACAAATAAATAAATAACACTTGGGCTGGGAAGGTGGCTCAGTGGTAAAGTACTTAACACACAGTGTAGGGATCTGAGTTCAGAACTCTGATGAGGGCATAGTACTGTGACAGGTGGATTCTTGGAAACTTATGGGACAGTTATCCTGGCATATACATCAGCAAATGACAATGAAACTTTTCCTCAAGCAAGGGTAGAAGATGAGAACATACACCTGTACACACTCTGTGGTTTGTGTACATTCAAATTCACAATAAAACAAACTCACAGTATACACACACATGTGCGCACGTGCACACACACACACACACACATACACACACACATACACACACACATCCAAAATAAAACTCTGTCTTACACCTTTATTTTATAGAATGGGAAAGAAAAGGCCATAAAGGACAACCTAAAGAAACAGCTGTGTCCTGTGGTCTGGTCCAGAACTGAAGGGCTCTTCCTTCATGCCTCACCACATATTTCAAAGTTGGCCCCAGGGTCAACAAAATCTAAATCCAAATCAACTTTAACCAACCCATTCCCACCAAACAATTTACTCTTACATTTTCAGACAGGAAGATCCAAGAGCTTTTTTGTTCCAGGGTTTGCTTCTCATGTGTACCAACAAACGCTGTTGATTCCTGATAAAGCTCAGTTCCAAGGATGCACACATAGAACCTCTCCTGTCAATCAAGGCAACCAATCCCACAAGGACAGATCCAGAGGAGAACTTACTTGACTTTCAAGCACGTCTTCTCTTGCCCTCAACCCACTTCCCATAAATTGCCTCAGTTTCCCACCAAAATTATCTTAATCATGCCAGCAAAACCTCTACTTCCTACACTTAGGACCATAGCTGAACTCCTCACTTCACCAATTACTTTTGGAAACTAAACATCAAGCAACTAGAGTTGAGAAGTAGATCTTTGAACCTCAGATGCAGAAACGAATTGAACATTTTCTTAACCTTTAAAACACGTCAAGATCGTAAATCAAAATACACCAAATTGCCTTCTGGAGAAAAGAGCAATTCTTTAGTACAAATGCCTTGGCAATTCTGTGGGTAAGAGGTCATTTTCTTCAAAAACATTCAGAATAGTATAGTTCCTTAAATGTGTTGTACAAAAAAAAAAAGTTCTCCCATTCATATTGAGCAGCTGACAATTCAAGGTCTAAGAAAATCGAGATAAAAATGGAGCCAGGAAAAGATTATTCAAGAAATTCCCAATGAGAGTTACTAAACTCTTAAAATAATAACAAAAGTAAAAGCTACCGTGTAGCACTTGAAAACTTTTCCTTTTACTTAAAGGGATGAGATTTTTTCCCCCCAGCTATTGGATGTTCAGGCAAGCATTATGCTACCTCGGTTCCTCTGTAACTCATGGAGAATGACAATAAACATATTCCAGAATCCCATGTAGCCTGAATAAATCCTATTCCTGCAACTTCTTTTCAATCACAGAAGGTTTGCTGATTTGAAATTAGTGATTACCGTAACTGTCATCATAGAACAACCGATGGGAGCAGATGCAGACACCCATAGCCAAGCACCAGGCTGAGCTACAGGAGTCCAGTTGAAGACAGGGAGAAGGGGTTATATGAGCAAGTTGGGGAGTGTCAAGGTCATGATGGGGAAACCCACAGAGACAGTTACCCTGACCTTGCAGGAATTCATGGATTCTAGATCAACAGCTAGGGAGCCTGTAAAGGACCAAACCAGACCCTCAGTATGTGGGCAGCAGTCTTATAGCCTGGTCTGTTTGGGTGACAACTGGCAGTGAAACCAGGATCTATCCCTAGGGCATGAGCTGCCTCTTTGAAATCCGTTCTAAATGGTGGGATGCCTTTATCGGGGCGGAGAGGCTTGCCTCAACTGAATATCCAAGGGGTTCAAGATGCAAGATGTGAAAGACACACAAAATAAATGAAAAGAAAGTTAACAAAGAGATAGGTAGTGAGTGAGGGAATCCAGTAAGCGGTGTTTCTCTATGGTTTCTATTTCACTCACTTCTTTGAGTTCTGTAAATAACAGCTGTAAGTTGGAAGTATAAGTAGAAATAAAAGTTCCTCCTCCAAGTTGCTTTTGGTCAGAGGTTATGATTATTGTTATTATATTATTATTATTATTATTATATTAATTATTGCAGTAGAAAAGCAAACTAGAACTGGAGGTCACAGTTAAGACACAACTCAGCTACAACGAATATTTTTTTGACTCATAAATCACAGCCGAGCACAGATAACTGTACTGATCTAACAGCTTCAATTTGCACATAAGACAATTGACAGAAACTAAGATCTGCACTTGGAAATGGCCATAGTAGTTGAGGATTCCAAATCAGACCGGGTTTCTTCAGGCTCTGCGATCACTTGTTTATTACCATCATTTGTATAAATGTCTTTCTGAACTACACTCAGATAGTAGGACACATTTTTTTTTCCTTTCCTTTGTTTCTTTATCATCATCAGACAGTGGCTCATGAAGATACGGCTTTTTTTTTTTAGATTCACATATCTTCAATAGATTTTACTACAATTTTATTCTAAGACATAAATAAGCAAGCAAAAAGATAATTGCTTATGAGACAGGAAAACATTTGAACTAAAAGAATAGATGAGAAATGATCAAAGATAAACCTTATATACACGACTGCATTGTTCCTTCAGATAGATAGATAGATAGATAGATAGATAGATAGATAGATAGATAGATAGATAGATAGATAGAAACAGTGAGTGCCAAGTGGCAATTTCTCTAGAATGGTTTTATTATAAAGTCCCATCTCTTTCTAAGCAGCTTTCAGATTTAGCTGCAGGGCAAAAGACCTTACGAAGCCTGAGTAAAGGCCAGTTGCTGTTGAATATATTGGAACTGCAGTTAACTCAGAACACAGAAAGCAGTGTGTCAGGCTCATTAGTGCACAGAGGAAAGAACAGTTACAGTTCTGAAATGAGAGAGTTCAGTCTATCCACAGTAAAACCTGGTGTTACCATGAGCACCGCTTTCAGCAGGTGCCAGTGCTGTGTGGTTACATGACTGTAGCCTAGGATGATTTTCTTCTGGCTTGGGACTTGTATACACGATCTTCTAGCTAATTTAGTGAGCCCTCATTAGAGCTCTGGTGAGGCCATTTCTACCGCGGTGTTCCACTCCAAGAGGTAAATTTACTTCAAACCATCTTTAAGTGGGAATCTGGAAACTTTAAGATTAAATGTATGCCTAAGTAAGTCTGAAACCCAGGAGAGTAAGTCAGAGAGAGAGAGAGAGAGAGAGAGAGAGAGAGAGAGAGAGAGAGAGAGAGAGAGAGAGAGAGAGAGAGAGAGAGAGAGAGAATATTACCAAATATGTTCTTTTCAAAATCTAGACAGTCAAAGCATGATATACCAGAAACTAAATGCACTGGGTATGGTCCAGGTATATGTCTCAGTGGCTAAAGCTATTTCCAGGCAAGCATAATGACAAGAGTTCAAATCTTTAGCACCCATACAGAGGTAGGTTGAATGTCATATCCTGGGAAGATGGAGATGGATCGGATCCCCAGAGCAACCTTGCCAGTGATACATTGTTGACAGCTGGTTTGACTAAGAGACCTGCCTCAATGAATAAGTTAGGGTGGTGGTAGAGGAGGATAATTCTTCACACCCAACTTGTTTTTGTGTGTATGAACACACCCACACACATACAAACATACATATGCAACACAGACATATACACAGGAAAAATATAAAAAAGTGAGTTAGACAATTACTTCCATTTTCCGTGCTGCTTAGATATGCAATACATTCTACGTGTAATTTGATGGACTCAGCAAGCATATTGTATGAATCTGTACATGTTTATGTAGGTGCAAGTGTGTGTGTGCACATATGTACATGGGTATGTAGAGGTCAGAGATCAACAGCGGTATCACTTTCTCTCACTGGTCCTTAATTTGGAGGTAGGGTCTGTTACTGAAGTTGCAGCTCACCAATATGTCTAGACTCCCTGGCAACCAGCTAAAGGAAACTGCCTATCTCTGGCCTTTTAGCACAGTGATCACAGACTTTTGTGGGGGTTCTGGGGATCTAAAATATGGTCTTCTGTTTCTGTGGCAAACACTTCATTTCCCCTAGCCTGTGTGCAAACATCTTCATAGTCTAATACTTTTGTGTTCCAGCAATATTCAAAAACTAAGATTCCTTCTAAGCATTCAAGCATATTGATATTGATGAAAGGGCTTGCAATGACATAAAATCCCCACCAGGGCAGGAAAACAAGGGACTTGGTTCTATTTTAGGCATTTGTGTACTTTGCCCAGTGATAGAAGGAAGTCATATGTATTTTCTGGGCTACACTGCAGCAACATATACCATCACTACCATGTACCAGCAGCTTCCGAAATTACAAAGTTTATGTCTTGTTCATGCTTCAAATCAGATGAGGGCTTGCTACATCTCTGCTCTAAGCCCAGAGCAGGGAATTTCATCTGCCAGAGCTGCTCATTCCAAGGCTTACGCTCTAGCTTAAGGAACAGTCTCCACTGAGAACACTGTTTCTGTGACACCAAAATGAATGCTGGTATATCCATGTACTCAGTTCTTTTTGTTATAAATGGAGGGCTTTTTAAAAAGATTATAATATAGTTAAACCCCCTCTGTGACTTTCATCATTGTAAACCTTCCCATAGTACCATCCCTTACTCTGTTTCAAAGCCATGTCCTCTCTTTCCGTGTGTGTGTGTGTGTGTGTGTGTGTGTGTGTGTGTGTGTGTGTGTGTTCTGTCTTTATAATATATATAATCTCTCTGTGTATATATATATACATATAATACACATATAATACACACACAGTCTGTCTGTATAATGTTATGTGTATGTATGTGTTATCAGAACTTACGGTTTCGTATTGGATAGCCAATTGGTATACTCTCCAGTGGAAAAGAATATTTTTTTCACTATCAGCATTCCTTTGTTGCCTATAGTTCTTTGTATATTTTTTTGAGATTTTCTCTGTTCACATTAGCATACCTATTGGTGGTGTTTTTATTTGGGTCATGTTCAGGGAGCCAAAATAGTGAGAGTTGACGGATGTATCTTATGACATGTCTAGGAGACACAATCTCACAGCAAACTCCCTATTCCTCTGTTTCTTACAACCCTTTGCCCTCTCTTCCATGCTGACCCCTGAGCAGTTGTTTTTGTGGATGTGTTATTTGAGACTGGGCTCCACAGTTCTGCATGTCAATCAGCTTTGGTTTCCTGCGATGGTTTCTATCTACTACAAAGGAAATCTTTGATGAGGGATGAGAACTATACTTATCTCTGTGTGTAAAGATATTTAGAATGTAATACAGGATCTTTCTGCTTTAGGAAGGAGAAGGTGCAGTGTCTCCATCAAAATACATGACTATATTGCCCATGGGTGGTTGGCTAGATTTCTACTATGAGGTATGATTTCCCTTTTGCCAAGCCTTCAGTTCAAGAGCCACCAGTTACTGTCAAGGTATGGGTGCCACCTCTGCATCCTTAGGGTTATAATATCATGCTGATCTTTGCATGGTTCATAAGTGTCATGCCTGGTGGTTGCCTCCCTTCATTGGATGTGTGCATGGTACCTACTCAGAAAGGAGGTTTTCAGGTGAGATCCAGCTCGGAGGCATCTGATCCTTGAGTTCAAAGATCATGATGTCTTCAGCAATCGTGACTCAACCTTTCATCTCTGTAGGGCAAACAACTACAATAGCAATAAGCTGTGATATTTTTGTTAGACAATCCTGACCAACACCTCAAAAATCAAGGGATTCTTGTGCCAGATGTGAGAAGTTTTTGTTAGATACTCTTTGACTCTTGGGGAGAACATTTTCAGCCAATAGTGGAAGAATTCATTTAAATTTCATATGAATATGAATACAGCAACTTACTATGTACTATAGGTATTTTAGGTAGGCAGTTAATAGTATGGTTTCTTACTATTTTTCAGGTATCTTAAGTGTTATTTTACTCTTCTCTCTTTCTTCTGTGTTTACCTTCTTGTTAGAGCCCTACATTTTTGTTATCTACCTATTCAGATGACTTTTACCCTATTACTCCCCTGTCTATGTACATATATCTAAAGTTATGGAGATACAAACCTCAGATGAAAGAGAATAGTAAGTTTTGTCTCTCTGGGTATGGGATACCTCACTCAATATGATCTCTTCTATTTGCATCTATTTACCTGCATATAACATGCTTTTATTGTTTTAGAATTAAATGGTGTCCCATATCCATTCATCAGTGAAATCATATGTACATTGTTTCTATTTCTCAGGTTTTTAAAATAAAGAACCAAGTATCTGTGGAGGAGAATCCCAAATCCTTTCGGCATACGTCAAGGAGTAGTAGAGCTGGGTGATATGGTAGATTTATTTTTAGCCTTGTGATAATTCTCCACACTTATCTCCATAGTGCCTGCACCAAATTGCAAACCCACCAACAGTGAGCAGGTATTCCCTTTTCCGTGAATCCCCCACACACATTTGGTTTCAGGTGTTTTGTTGAACGTTGTTTTGTGTGTTGACTGGGATACAATGAGATCTCCAAGTTCTTTTGAATTGCATGATTGATAGGGGCAATGCACATTGTAAAAGTATTTCTTAGCCACTTTTTTCTTCTTTGAGAACTCTATTCAGATCCCAGGCCCAGTTCTTGTAATGGGTCACTGGGTTTGTGGACTCTTTGTTTTTTGACTCCTTAGACATTCTAGATAGTAATCCTACTGCCTGATGAAAGGCTGGTAAAGATTCTCTCCCATTCTCTAGGCTTCCTCTTCACTCCACTGATTGTCTCTTTAGGTTTATAGAAGAGTTTTAGTTTTATGAAGTCCCACTTATCAATTGTAGGGCTTAATTCATTATTCCCTCTTTGATTCACTTCTTTGGCCTTATTGTTGCAGGGAGTGCTTTAGGGGCAACATTGAAAAGGGGCAAGGATACTGATTTTTCTTGATTTAGGATGATTTCAGCTTAGGTTTCTCAATATGGTTTATACTGTGTTGAGGTATGTCCCCTCTAGTTCTAATTTCTCTAGAACTTTTATAATGGAGGTATGGTGGGCTTTTCCCAAAAGCTTTTTCTTTGTCTGTTGAGACAATTATGTGAATTTCTTTAACTCTATTTTTGTGGCTTGTTACATGAGTTTTCTAGCCTGGCAGGCCCCGCTGCTGCTTCAGCCCCAAAGAAGCACACGGATGCTATATTAATTATGAAACTGTTGGCCAGTGATTAGCATTTCTTATTTCTGTCTTAAATGTTAACCCATTTTCTATTAATCTAAGTATCCCCATGTGGTATTAGCTTACCAGACCTGCAACTCTTCTTCCTCCCTACATATAGTTTTCTAGAATTATGCTATGAACACATCTGGTCCTGGACTTTTTGGTTGGAAGAATTTTTCTTATCATTTCAGTCTCTTCATTTTTTATGGGTAGAATATCAACTACTCGGTTTAACTTTAGTATATTGGATGAATATAGAACTTTGTCTACTTCTTTTATGGTTTCCAGCTTAATGGAGTACTGTTTGTAGAGTATCGCCTTTTAATGATCTGGATTTATTTGGTGCCTATCACAGTGATTCCCTGCTCATTCCTGATTCTATTTATTTGAATCCTTTCCTATTTTTGTTTTGGTTCATTGACAGAGTCTCCTGTTTACCTCCTCAAAGAATCAACTGGAAGATTTGTTGGTTCTTTGTATCATTTCCTTTGTTTCTATTTCATTGACTTCCATCCTGATTATTATTTCTTGTCACTGACTGGTTTGGATTTCATTTGTTCTTGGTTTTCCAAATTTTTGAGTTGCATTATTAAGTCATTTCTTTTTGCTCCTTCTGATTTTTTAATTGTAGGCACTTACTGCCATAAATTTCTCCCATAAGACTGATTTTAATGTGCTCCAGATGTTTGCTATGTTGTATTTTTTGCTCTTATTTAGTTTTTTATTTCTTGATTTATTCTCTCATTCATTCATCATTAAATAACAAGTTATTTAATGTCTGTGAGTTTGTATATTTACTAGAGATTTATTTGCTGTCAATGTTAAGTTTTATTGTATTTATTGTTATAATAAAAAGAGTTATTTAAATGTTATTTTTAATTGGTAAAGATCTGTTTTGCGTCCCAGGATGCAGGCTACTGTGTGCTCTCGAGTAAAGTTTTGGTGGATTATTCTATAGGTATCTGTTAAGTCTGATATGTTCTGTCAATTAATTCTGATGTTTATTTTTATTTTTTGGTCTTGATGGCTAGACTATTGGAGAAAGTGAGATAGTGAAATCACCTATTAGTGGACTCATGTTAATCATTGTCTTGAAATTCAGCAATATATTTTTAAAGGAATTGGGCGTGCCAGAGATTGAGTCATGTATGTGTAGCAAGAAAAATAAAAGACTCAGAGACTGATACTGGGTTCAAGCTTCATGCTGAATATCAAAAAAGCAAAGCAGCTGGCCACTAGCTCTTAACTCTACCTCAGCTCAGACTAAAGGGGTGGTCGATCCTCAGACTGCTCCCAACTTCACGCCTCCTCAGTTTCAATCAGACTGCTATGATCTCCTCAACATGGCTAGAGAGTAACTCTCAGACTGAATGTCACTACCTTTTATACCACCAAATCCTGGGATTAAAGGTATGATCCCTGATTCACTCTCCTATAGCCCAGGTTATTCTTGAACTCAGAGATCCATTTGCCTTTCTCCTGAATCCTGGGATTAAAAGTGTATATTGCCACTGCCTGACCTCTATAGCTTGAGGCTGACTTTGCTTTCTGAATACTAATGTAAGCTTTAATAAATCATAAATAATATATTACCGCATATATATTTAGGATAATAATGTATTTTAAATAAGAATTGTATCCTGGATTAAATTGAAGCATCCTCTTTATCTCTTATGATTAGTAATAGTTTGCACTCTATTTTGTCAGCTATTAGGATATCAATGCCTCCTTGATTCCAGGTTCTATCTGTTTGGAGTAGTCTTGTCCATCCTTTTCATCTAAAATCGTCCCTATCTGTAAAGCTAAGATGTGCTTCTTGTAGACAACAGATGGGTGAGTTTTGTTCCCTAATCCATTTATTCAGCCCCTGTCTTTTGATCATAGGATTAGGAATATTATTATTTAAAGTAAGTGCTGAAGTGAGTGTGTGTGTTGACCAAGGTCATTGTGTTGTTAATTTTTGTTGTGTTTATTTGCATTCTCAGTGGTACTTTGTGTTTTTCATAATTATAGCTTTTTTATTTCTCTCTACAATTCTTGGCTGTTCTCATTTGCCTCTCTAATTCAAAATATGGCTTTCTGTATTTTCCTTAGGTTTCGCTTATTGTATTTAAACTTTTAATCATGGAAAGCTCTTTTTTCAACTATGGTGAGTGATTTTCCTTGGTATATTAGCCTAGGTGAGCCACCATGGTCTTTTAGGACTTGAAATGCTTTGTTCCTGGCTCTTCCAGATTTTTAAGTTTCCATTCAGATAGATTTTCCTTTATATGTGGTGTGTGTGTGTGTGTGTGTGTGTGTGTGTGTGTGTGTGTGTGTTTTCCTGCAGCTTTCAATGCACTCTTTGTTCTGTGTATTTAATGTTTTGATTATGGTACGCAATGGGAAATTTTCTTCTCTGGTCCTGTATATTTGGTGTTCTGTGCATTTCTCATGTCTGTACGTGTATCTCTTTCATTAATTTGGGAAAGTTTCTCTCATGATCTTATCTATGCCATTGGCCTGGGATTCTTCTCTCTCATCTATTCTTGTCATGCAAATATTTGATTTTCTTTGTATAGTGTCCCACTTTTCTTCTATGCTCCTTTTTTTTTTGGTGTGTTTTAATTTTTCACATTCTTTATGAATTTCATCAAGATTCTCACATTTATCTTCCAGTCCTTGTATTTATGTCTTCTGCGTGGTTTATTCTAGTTGTGAAGATTTCCTTTGAATTATTAGGTTATTGGGTTTATAATTCTGTCTCCATTTTATCGCGGGTCCTCTTGTGTACTTTTTTTTTTTTTTTTAATCTCCTTATTGAATTCCACTTTCAAATCGTGGGTTGTTTTCATGCATTCCATCCACCTTAAGTTTGTGTTTTCTGAGTATCGCTTGGGTGATTATTATCTTTAAGTCCTTGTTATTTCTCTTCATGTTCACTGATCTGTTGCTTTGTATCTTGTTTAAATTTCTTCACAAAGTTTACGATTGTTCTTTTAAATTCTGTGTCCTCCAGTTTATTTAGATAATTTTTGGGCTGCTCTGCTTTTGTCTTTCATTTTAGAATGATCTAGGGATGTGGCCTTCTTTTGTGGACAGAATAGGTTGGGGCAGAAGAGAGGCTGTACATGTGGAGTTAGGTCTAGGGGTTGGGTGTGGTGTAGATGTATTGAAGTCAGATGGACATAGAGGGCATGACTGGTAGGATGAATGTGCATTCTGGTCCAAACCTGGAGAATACAGTAGATATGAGTGCTGAAGAGAATGTGAGGATATGTAGATGAGAAGATCATGCATACTCACCTGGCTAGATTCTCGAGACTGATGGGCAGGACCTGGCATGAGTAGAGCCTGTGAATCATGGACATACAGGTCATGTCCTGGCCGAAGCCTAGAGGTTGATCATGATGCAGAGTAGGGCCAGGACACTGGATATTGGACCCTGGCAAGATCTGAGGAGGCTGCTTGGAAGGGAGGAACAGAAAGACTAACCTGTGTATCAGGCTTTTTCTTTTATCTCACTAACCAGCCTCCAAATCATGACACAGACACTTATTATTAGTTTTGAATGCTCATCCTAGATTTGGCAGGTTTCTGCCTAGCTCTTTTAACTTCATCAACCTGTTTCTCTTTATCTACTTGTTGCCTTTGGGCTTACTGTCTTTCTTACTTAAGTATATCTTACTTTTCCCTGCCTCTCTGTATCTGGCTGGCTGGCATCTTGCCTAAAACATGTCCCTTGTTCTCTCCTCCTTCTTCTCTCATCCTTCTTTTTTTTTTTTACTTTCTCTCCAACCTTGATTTCTCCTCCTTTTTATTCTCTGCCTGGCAGCCCTACCTATCCTTTCTCTGCCTAGCTATTAGCTGTTCAACTCTTTGGGTGCCTTAGGCAGGCAAGATGAAACAGATGCAACACATATTTACATCATTAAACAAATGCATCATAAATAAAAGCAACACACCTTTACACAGTTAAAGCAATTTTCCAAAGCATAAACAAATGTAAGACATCTTTGCCCAGTTAAAATAATATTCCACAGCACACCAGGATAGATCAACATGCTGGTTTTTAAAGCAGTTCATGTGACTGGCTATAGTAACCTGAAAAGAACAGAATATGTTATACCCTCACTGGGTGACAAGCAGATTATGACATAAGTACCTTCTATAGCAGATCATTCTTGGAGTTATGAATCCATATTCCTTTCTCTTTCTCTTTTGTCCTTCTAATAAATCCATTCTTGATGGAAAAAAAACAAAAAGCATAAGCTATATTATTGCAAATTAAGCTCAAATCCTAGGACTTCGTAAGAATATCTATAGTCCACTCCAAACATGATCGCTCTCAACTTTGAGACCTAAAAGCTAAAATGACCAGTAAAAAGCTCTTCAGACACCCAAAAGGTAACAGATAAGGCTAGGACTGGGACAGATTGGGATAGATTGTGGAAGAATTGACCGCATCACTGGTCACAAGTCTAGTGACTTACAGCCCAGGCTGTCCTCTAACTCACTCTGTATGTTACAATGACATTTAATTTGTGATTCACCTACCTCCCCTTTCCAAGTGCTGAGATTACACCTATGTACCATCACACCTGGTCCGTGGGGTACTGAGGCTCGAACCCAGGCCTGTATGCATTCCAGGCAAGCACCCTACAAACTGAGCCATTTCTTTTCCTCTTGGTTGTGAAGCTTAGGTCTTAATTCTGAAACTGTGCAGGACAATGTTGCAAGGATCCTTCCCTGGGGCTGGGAAATGATGCTTGAAGAACTCCAGCTCCCATTCTTGGATCTATTCTCTTGGAAGCCCATCATTATCCCTTATCCTTGATTCCCCATGAAGAGAACATTGATACCTCTTAAAAGATGGGAAAGCTTCCCCCAGTAAGCTGGAAGCACTCATACTCATATCACCAACAGTCGCAGACATATTGTATTTCAACTAGAAGCTTCTATGAGCATCTGTGCATGTTTCTGAGTGCCTGTGTGCTTCTATGCATGTGGTTCTGTACATTTCAGTGTTTCTATGTGTGTTTGTGCCTTTCTGTGTGTGTGTGTGTGCTTGTAATTGTGTGTGTGTGCATTTATGTAACACAAACAACACTCTCAAAACATAAATTTCCTTTAGATTCTCTTGACTTATTCCACTAAAGTTCAGATAGCCTCATGGCCATTTTCCAGACTGGACTGACTCTTCCCTCTAGATTTAATTTCAGACACTTTGAGTGTACCCAGGTGAGGGTCTCCTTCTGTTTCCCACATTCTTCTTTCTTCCAGTGAAAGTCATTACTGGACATCACATCAGCACAGCCTGACACCTCACCCCCCACTTTCTCACTGACTCCTCTGTGAGTGTTAATTGGTACTTTCTGCTGGATAAAAACAGCAAACTCACCCTTTAAATCTCACAATTGGAGCACATGAAATAGTTGCCAAACCTTAATAGTATCTAATTCAATCTAATATTAAAGTGTCTTTTTCTGACAATATGTGTGTGTGTGTGTGTGTGTGTGTGTGTGTGTGTGTGTGTGTTTATAGTCAGTTCTTTTACATCCCAGGATGTCCTCTAACTCACTGTTTCTCAGGGTGACCTTTAACTTTTGACCTTCCTGCCTCCACTACCCAAGTGCTTGGATGACAGCTGTGTGCCATCACACCTGGTCTATGTGGTGCTGAGGCTCAAACCAAGGCCTTTATGCATTCCAGGAAGCACCCCAGCAACTGAGATATTTCTCCTGCTGAGCACTCTTTTGTCGTGGAACTTAGGTCTACTTTCTTATAGTCATATTAACTCAATATAATAGAATTTTTATAGGTGATGCTGGAAATTTTCATGTCATATGTATAGTAATACGCATAGGACAAAATAACTCAAATTATGTTTCTGTGTTGATAGTATCTGTGAAACTAAGAATACAGAAATATGGCATATATATCTTTTTTCTTTATGGATAGAACTCCTGATGATCATTTTTTTACATTAATTTGAATTGTCCTGTTGCTAAAAACAACTCTCTTTAGAACACTCATCCTCCCCCTGACTATAATTAATAGCTTACTGCAAACCAACCAAAATCAAGCATCATAGCTCTTCTTTTAACCACTTAAACTAATCCCATATTGGTACATTTATTTGAATAGTCCAGCCAGGTACTGAAAACGTGTAGAAAATATGTCTGGGAATAGATACTAATATGGGTTATTTTTTTATTATCATGAGAGATAGGGAGGGAACCAGGATGGCTGAGGTACAGAATTAAGCTCGCTCACTGTTCATATAACAAACACAATAAAATGAGCAACCTCAAAGTGGCAATTAATGCAGTGATTTTCCTAAACCTCTGGTCATGTCATGTTTCAGTTGGGTGCTATTTTTATTATACTATCATTCTAATATTAGCTCCTTTTGTTCAGTAACACAGCCAGTGATGAGTTGTCTATGTTCCAGTCAATACTCCTTGACTCATGTTCACACAAGCAATTCTAATTAAATTCAGTGGACAAAAAAATAAAAAAGATATTAAAGTAAAAGAGACTGGTTGGGAGGAAGGATAATTCCAAGATTTCAGCAGGAAATTGAGGGGATGGGAGGAAGAGGGAGAGGAAGGGGTGGGGTCAAAAGATCAAAATTCAGTACATGTACAGGAAATTATCAAAGAATTAACAAAAAAACCCTGTGAACTAGGAGGCTGACTCAGTCAGTAAAGTATTGGTTTAGTAAGCACAATGACCTCAATTCAAACTCTAAAACCCAAATAAAAACAAAAGCCAAGCAAAGTGTACATATTTGTAATTCCAATGTTGAGGGCGTAGACGGTCCCTAAGGATCATTGGCCATCTAACCTGGCATACCTGACAAGTTCCAAGCCAGTAAGAGACCACGTCTCAAAAGACAAAGCTAGACAGTGTCTGAGGAGCAACAGCCACCCAAATTTTTTTCTCTGACCTCCACACATCTTGTGAACATAGGAACACACATATGCAAACACGTGTGCGTGAGCACACACACACACACACACACACACACACACACACAAACACACGATTTTAAAATGACATCTTTATTATTCTTTTTCATTTGTTTTACATATCCATCACAGTTTCCCCTCCCTCCCATCCTCCTGCTCCCTCTCCCCATCTCCCTTCTGCCCTCCCCACCCCATCCATTCTTTCTCTGTCTCCATTCATAAAGGAACAGCCTCCCATGGAAGTAGTAAAGCAGGGCACATCTAGGTGAGGCAGAACCAAGCTCTTTCCCCTGCATCAAAGTTAGGTGAGGTAACCCAGCATGGGAAATGGGTTCCCCAAAACAAGTCCAAGTGTTAGGGACAGGCTCTTATACCACTGCTAGGAGCCCCACAAACAGACTGAAATACACAACTGTCACACACATGCAGGCTCCCTAGCTGTCCATCCAGAGTCCATGAGCTCCCACAAGCTCACCTATCTGTCTCTGTGGATTCCCCTGTCATGACCTTGACTCCTCTGACTCATACAATTTCCTCTCTTTTCAACAGGAGCTCAGTCCAGTGCTTGGCTATGGATCTCTGCACCTGCTGCCATCAGGTACAGGATAAAGGCTCTATGATGGCTACTAGGGTAGTCACCAATCTGATTACAGGGGAAAGCCAATTCAGTCACCCTCTCCACTATTGCCAGGAATCTTAGCTAGGGTCTTATCTGTGGGTTCTGGGTAACCTCCCTGGTGCCAGGTTTCTCCCTAACACCAAAATGTACCCCCATCAAGATATCTTTTTAATTATTCTGTCTCTTGTGTTTCCATACCTCCATTCCTCAGCCCCCCAGTTTACTCAGGAGACTTTTTCTGTTCCCCTTCCCAGGAAAATACCCGTGTCTCTTTTGGGGCCCTCCTTGTTACCTAGCTTCTCTGGGGCTATGGATTGGAATGTGAATATCCTTTACAGCTAATATCTACTTATGAGTGAGGACATACCATATTTGTTTTTCTGGATCTGGATTACCTCACTCAGGATGATATTTTCTATTTTCATCCATTTCCTGTACATTTCATAATGTTCTTGTTTTTTATTGCTGAGTAATAATCCATTATGCAAATGTCCTACATTTTCTTCATCCATTCTTTGGTTGAGGGGCATCTAGGCGGGGTTCTGTGTATCTGCACTTGAGTCCTCACACTTGATCCTGAAGTACTTTATCCATTGAGCCACCTCCACAGCCATAGTATTAATGGATTTTATGTCTAGAATTTAACTTTAATATAAATGTGGAGAAGTTTAGATTCTATTATATTTTAAGTCATCAAGTAGTTGCCTTGATTGGAAAACTATCACTTAGGGCAGCTTCAGTCTCAGTCTTTGAGTCTGTAGTAAGTTCATATTTGTAGATATATAAGCACAAAGAGTTTTGTATACTAAATCATCTGGAGTTGGAGAGTTTGTTCAGTGGTTAAGAGTATGCATAACTGTCTGAAACTCCCAGCTCTGGGGGATCTGACAATCTCTTCTGTTGACATACACATATTTCATCAGGATTTATTTTTCTTTATTATTCCTTATTCTACATTTAAAGCATCAAATTATTATTTAAAATTGTATATAGTTAATGCAGTTATATAGGCATTAATATAGATATAGACATTTTTATGTAGTAATAGAGATTTTTAAAAATCTCCTTAAAATAGAAGAATTCAACCAATATAACTGAACCATTGATTGTCAATCTTTATGATCAAGAGATGGCTGGGGGAAAGAGTGTTTGTGTTTCCAAGGAGCACACTTAGGAACCAGCATCCACTGATAACTTGTAATACTATTTCCTGACCTCAGTTGTCCTCTGCCACACTAGTCAGTAGTCTTCCAAGTCTACTCAAATGTACATGACACTACTCTGGAACACTTCACCAATCCCACTACACCTAGAAATGAGTGCTGCCCAGCCCCTTCTTAGTGATCTGACTGGAAATAGTCCCTTCAATATTCATGTGTATGTTGCTGACATGCTGTCACTTTAGACATTACATTTTGTAAATGTAGGTATATGCTCTTCCATGCCAGGACTGCAGCTCTGATGTGAGAGCTTAAGAAAGCTTAAGGCTTTTGTAGCATCTTCATGACCATCTGGCCAGTAATGACTTGGCCGTATGTTAGGGGAAGAGAAGAGAAGGACTATTGATAGCTAATCTTAGTCTTATTGAATGGCTATGCCCATGTTAAGCCTGCCTGATGTCACATGGACTGTGCTTCTATTATTCCCATAGCCCTGAAACTCAAACCAGTGATCCTAAGTCCTGGGATGATGTTATTAATCCCACCTTCATGAGTGGTGATGCCCATTAAGACCCATGTATGCCTATGTGAAATGCTGGAGAAGTAGAGATGCAGACTAAAAGTCTTCAACAAGAGATGTTTCAGCATTACCAGGAGTGATTTTTGGCTTTAGGCTCACATTGATGATCCAGAGTAATGATGTTTTTAAATATATAAAGTCTCAGGGACACAGAATGTATTTAACCTTCAGCCTTCAAATTTATAGGAATGTGTGTGTGTGTGTGTGTGTGTGTGTGTGTGTATGTGTATGTGTGTGCATGTTTGTATGTGTGTAAGGGTGCTTGCATACAGTAGCAAGTACATAGAAATCAGAACAAAACCTCAGGTGCCAGTTTTCACTTTGTACCTCCTTTAACACAAAGCCTCTTTTTGTTTGCTGCTGTCTACACTCCAGGCTGGTTGGCCCTGGAGCTTTCATTGGTTCCCCTGCCTCTGCCTCTCATTTCTCTGTACAAGTGCTGGGATAATAGACTCCTGCTCACACACCCAACTTTACATGGTTTCTGGGGATTTGAACTCAGGTCATCATGCGTCCCCAGCAAGAGCTGTACCCATTGAGCCGTTTCTCCCAACCAAACTTTTTAATACCTAATTTTAGAGAAAAGGAGTTGCATTCCCCTAAAGAAGAGAAGACACAGAGATTTCTTTCCAGTAAAAGAATATAAATATCAGCAGGCAAGTATGAAAAAATTTATGCCTAATACAAAATCAGGAACGATAGTGATAGATTACAGAATTAAGACCAAAAGTGCCGAGATAGCTAAAGCTCTGAACCGGTGGTTCTAAGACACGGCTGCACATTAGCACCGGCTGGGGAGCTTTGAAACTCCAGCCGTGCCTGGACCTTACCTTCAGAAACTCTAATTTAATTAGCCTGGGTCAAGACCCAAGCATCAGTAGTTTTAAGTGCTCTCCAGGTGATTCTAAAGTGTAGTCAAGGTTAAGACCTGAGCCTCAGCTCATGTCTAAGTTCACTCTAATAAAGGCTTAGACATCAAGATTGTCAGAAGTGATAAGAAGGTGGCAGAGATCAAAGGATCACGAGGCAGAACCTGACTGCTGTGATGGAAAGAGGAAAGGAAGACCCAGAGAAAGGCATGAGTTGATCCCACCAGCTACAGTAATGTACGATAGTATGTGCTTTCACTTCTCTGGTCTTCTGCTGGCCTTGTAGGTGAAGGGACAAAGGGGGGGTACATGAATATGCATGGGAAATTAGAACAAAGGCCACTGAGAAAGTAACCAATGCTTACCTCCAAAGCATGGGATGAGAGGTGTACTTATTTTATTTCATGTATATTATAGAATGATATTATTAAAATGATTTTAAATACAATTGAAGGGATGTACCTGAGTTAGTAGCATGCTTGTCTAGCATACATGAAACCCTGGGTTCAATGTCCAGCATCTCATATACTGGGAATGGTGATCCTAGCATTTGCAGAAGGTGGGGGGAAGCCAGAGGGTCAGAAATCCAAGGTCATTATGTGCCACAGAGCAAGTTTGAGACTCTCAGGGGATACACAAGACCCTGTTTCAAATGATAATAAGCCAGATGATAGCCAGGGCAGCTGTGAAACACTACCTTCTGGGTATGGCATAGCCATTCCAATCATGAACGTATTCACAGCAGCCAGCTCCATTGAATCCTGGTGAGATTGGGACCCATCGGCAGTCAGCCATTGATAGAAGAGGAGTTCCCTACTCCTTGGGGAACTATTGGCTATGAGTGCCTTCAATTGTACTCACTGGTGATCCCACCATGTTCCTGTGGATAGGGCTAAACCCATGCTCATAACGGTGGGCCTTGTTAAATTCAGTGGGTTTCAAAGCAAGAAAAGATGAACTAGGACAAAAGATCTGCTAGAAAGAGCAGGAAGTAGACTGGGAGAAAGTAAGGAAGAGTAGCCAAAAGTGCACTATATACATGAATGAAATTTTCAGAGAATAAATAATAACAAATATTTAGTGGTGGCAATTTCAAATGAGGGGGATTGTATTTACCCATTGCTTTCTACCATCGTGCCATTTATTGCCATTTATACCAGTTTTAAAAAAGGGGGGGTTAATTTTGAGCAATCCCATTTATTGGTCATTCATTGTCCTTGCCTACATTGACTTCTACTGATAATCAACGCCAACACTTTCACATGACATAGGACTTGATGAAGGCCAGACTGCTACAAAACACTGTGGCATGGAAAACGGAAAATTGGGAGCGTACTAAGTGGAATACAGTGATGGACTGCTGAAGGCATCCATTGTAGTGTGTGTCTAGAGCAAGGGGAGACAGGTCAAAGTGGAGCTGCAGCTGCTGTGCACTACCAGAAGAGGAAGAAAATCCAATTTGCATTAGCTTGCAAGGTTTCCTCCTTCGATGGCTCCCTGGAGTAGTCATTGCCCTACAGAATTTTAGCCCTCCACTCTACTGATCAAGTTCACCTTTGATGTTCTTTTTAACACATAGCCCTGGAGCAGAAATGTAGGTGAGGGCAGAAGAGGCGAGACCACCCAGAGTCTCTTACCCAACCCCCTATACACATGCGCCTCCGTTCATAGATGAGAAAAGATGTCCTTTCCTCAAGTCAACTGACAGCAAGATAGCACTTTTCCTTTTGTTAAGAGAGAGAGGACTATTCCAGAGGATGTGAACACCTGGGATCTGTGGCTAACTTTACCATGTAGCTCCATAGCCTCAGGCACTACACTTCACCTATGAATACAGGGCATTTTCAAAGACAAATTCCAACTTTCCAACTTTTTAACTCCCTCCCACTCCCTGGATGATGCTGTTTGGTATAGAGTGGACTTTATAATGGTAGCCAACATATTCCCATCTTCAGGGCACTTAAGTGTCATCCTATGAAACCTACACTCACTAAACAAATGATCAATACTTACATGTAATTCAAGTATCTAATGGCACCAGAAAACAAATGATATTCTGTTTGTGTCCATGAACAAATCATTTCTTCTCAGCTGTTTGCTTGGCCTGGAGAGGTGAAGCCCCAGACATCATATTGTTCTCATGGCCATGCTAAAATTCAGTGCTGTATTCCAAACACTAAGTATCCTTGTTAAACATAACCTGAGGCTTTTATAGGTACCTACCCAGTTCTGCCCAGTTGCAGAAAACAACATAATAAATTACATTGTAAGAAGACATAGGCTGGATTAGTACCTTCAATTATAGTCTACCAGTAAAGTATAAAAGAGAAATCAAGACTGCTATTTCAGGAACTCTTTCCCAGAGGAGATGGAAATAAACACTCACTCTCTGTTACAGGACTCCAATAACAAAGCAAACCATCATCATGCCAAAGTCCAGCTTGGGGAACCAATAAGTTGACAGGGGTTTTTCATAGAGTATGCAGGAGAGGTTCTTATGAAACCTGGGGTGTCGCCAAAGCAGCTGCAACACTAAGAAGTCTTGTCCCAACCAAGATGACTGCCTAACCACACCAGTCAGGATGTGCCTTGCCTTTCACTGTTTATGGAACCTCCACAGACTAGGAAGCCACTGCTAATTAGGGCAGAAAAGCACCCTGCAGGAGGTGCAGGGGGCAGCAGGGAGCAGAGATGGTGACCCAGTGATCCTCCCAACTGTAGCGTGTATGTTTCCGCCAGCCCGCCAGCCCGTCAGTCTGGCGTGCCGGCCCCAAATAACACTCAGAGACTCTGTATTTGATACATTCCTGTTGGCCAGTTACCATTATTGTTAATGGGCTAGCTCTGTCTTAATTATTAACCCATTTCTACTTATCTAAGTATTTCCACGTGGTCATCTTATCGGGGAGCCGTGGCGTGCGTCTTCCTTCCTCCCCAGGCTACATCTCGACTCCTCCCCTCTACTTCCTCTTTCCTCCTTGTCTCCTAGCCCCGCCTATCTTGCTATCTCATTGGCCACAGAGCTTTATTAACCAGTATGAGAAACATGTATACAGAATAACATCTCCCATCACCCGACCTCCTCCTAAAAGTGGAGAATGTCAATAGTCAACAAGCCGACCTCAGGAGCCTCTTGCACTTAGTCACAGCCGCTCTGATGAGCATGGCCGCTCTACAACACCTGTCAAGCAAGAAATCTTGACCTTAAAAAAAATAATATTTCTTTTTTAATTAAAGAATAATTTTATTTTGATACGGACTAATTTTACTCAGCAATAACTTTAAGAAATAGATGCTATTCCTCCCCCCATTTCATGGATGAGAAAATAAAGACAATGAGAAGTCAAGTTGTTTTCATTCATTTTTATGAACTTTTAAAAGTTAGCAAATGAAACCGATGGTTTTGTTCCTTTGTTTTTCACTGATTGGGAAAGTCATGGATATTTCTAAAATAACAGTCTATGACTCAGATGAAAGAATCTGGGTAGAAACCATCACAGTGGATTGACTACGGAAATGACAGGATATTGAGCGATAATTAATATAGGGAAATCAGTTTCTGTGATGAAGAAAGGTCCCAATGGGTCTGCCTTCATGCATGTCAACAAAACTGTACAGTGAACTATTATACAAGGGCAATTATTATGAATCAGTTTGCAGAATTTTATCAGCAATGATCACCTACCCAAAGGAGAAAGGGTTAATGTGGGATCGAAGGGGAGAATCTCATTGTGATTTACAACTTATATTTTCTGATCAGACGCGCAAATCCAGCTAAAGTGTTTAATCAATATGGAGCACTTCAAATGATGTCATCTGTGGAAAAAAGCTTTTACCTGAAAGCACGGCTTAAGCTAACTTCCTATTAAAATTCAAATTAAAATTTAAAAACTTGTTTCTTTTTAGCATTTATTTCTCTAAATTAAATCTAAGCCTAAGATGGAAGGATCAGCTCTAACCTGCTCCTTGACCTTTCATTGAAGTGGTTGCATAAAACAAGAAATAAATAATCAAAAATAGCTGCCTAAGTATTCCCAAGATGATCTGTAGGCCTTTGATGGCCAGTTCAGAGACCTCTGTCTCGGCATTTAGAAGTCTGTATTTCACTTGGAGGTCACCAATGGATGCTGGGAATATCTCCGTCATGTTTCAGGTGTAAGAACTGAATCATGAGATTCTTGCTCTTCTATGATAATGTTTTGAAATTATGCATATTTAATTAAGAAATAGAAAGTTCAAAAAAAATAGTTTTCAAGCTGACTCAGTAACACAATGCAGAGTGGAAATTGAGTAGAAATTTAAGCTTCCCAAACTGGACTATCTGCTGCCACTGACCACAGACATCTCGTTCTGACTCCAAAAATCAGAACTTCAAATGTTGACTTCCAAGTATGTTATACTGGTGAGTCTAGTAACAAGACTACAGATATTTACTGTAAGGATTTAGAATAATTCTTATTGCACCAACCAAGAACAAACCTTGCAAATAAACCTTCCTAAAGATCATAGCCTCTGGCTACTGTTCTCTCCTGAACATTGCCCTCACAAGGTCTTAGACATCTAGCAGCCTGATTTATTCCCTTTTTTCCTCCTTCTCTTCCTCATCTTCATCCTCTTCACTCTTCTTGCTACAGGGAAATTCAGGATTCATCCCACATTGAATCTGTGTGATTATATCAAACAAGGATCAAACCACTAACATGGGTGTATTGAGAAGAGCAACTGAAATTTGAAGATGCAGAATATTAGATTAGCATATTATAACATTAGGATATAATACCTTTTGTCATTTTGTCATTTACTACTGTAACAACATGGAATTGTTTAGGAACACCTAGAAAAGAAAGGAAAGCATAAAAATATAATATCACACTGCATATTGCTTTTATCATTTAACTCTTTATTGTTTTGTGCTTCTTTCTGTATGTGTATACATATACATGTGTTTGTGTGTGGCTGTCATAGGTTGATATCAGATGTCTTTCTCTATTATTTTCCACCTATTTTTTTTTTTTTTTTTGAGACCAGATTTCTCTCTGAAACCAAAGATCGCCAGTTAGGTATAATGAGATACAGAAATCTTGTCTACACCCGCAGTGCTGGGATTACAGACATGCTTTTTTGGCTGGCTTTAATTACAGACACATGTCATTTTGGCTGGTTTTCATGAGTGAGGGGACCTGAACTCAGTCCTCATCCTTGAGCAACAGCCAGTTTCTTCACTGAGCCATCTTCCCAGCCACAATAGTGCAATCCCTCTCTCTCTCTCTCTCTCTCTCTCTCTCTCTCTCTCTCTCTCTCTCTCTCTCTCTCTCTCTCTCTCTCCTCTGTGTGTGTGTGTGTGTGTGTGTGTGTGCATGTGTATGCCTATGCATTCGCATGGACACATGTTTGCTGTATAAGAACAAAGTATTTCATACTTGGCATTTTCGAACCACTTGAGAAACATCACTCTAGAGAAGTTATGACGAATGATTCTTTTGTAAAGAAGAAGTCTCTGATCTTCACAGTTAGCTTAACCTGAAGACACAAAGACACAAACACATCCTGAAGAGGCAATGTCCAGTCAGCACCCTTGCTGTGACCCCCACTGAGATTCCAGAAAGGTCTACTTGTGCACTTTTCTGGAGCATGCCCAGACCTCCTCCAGTTCCCAGCAGGGGCCTTCCCAGCTCCTTGCCTTCACTACCTGCCTATGAGCTGTGAATAGTTCCAATTCAAAGAGGCAGGCTTTTTACTCCAACCGTTTTGGGTACTTTTGCTTCCCCAAGAGCATGTGGGGGACACTCTGGGGATGGTGACTACATTACTTGTCTGGTGGAACAGTTGGAAGCTTAATAGACATGTACAAAGTCAAATATCCTAACAGGAGACCCAGTGGGCAATGATTTCACAGATGAGATCCGGTTCTACTATACCCAGCTAGGGGTAATGTTGCTGGCATCAGCAACAAGAGCTTATAGGAAGTCAGAGTTTACTTACAGGAACTACAGCTATGCCAAAATTGTATTGCAAATGGTTTAGTTTGGTTTCCTTCACCATGGTAAAATACTGATTAACACCAACTTAGAGTCAGGTGGGGTATTTGGTTTACAGGGCACACTTCATCATCCACGGAAGCCAAGACAGGAACTCATGTCAGGAACCTGGAGGCAGGAACTGAAGGAGAGGCATTGCTTACTAACTGGCTTTTCCTGGCTTTTTGGTTATCCTTCTTACAGCGCCCAGGACCACCTGACCAGGGTTGGTAGTAGGCTAGGTACTCCCACACCAATTAGCAATGAAGAAAATGTTCCCCAACATGCCTCCAGGCCAATGCTATCGTAGCTATTAGAGTCTCTCCTCCAAGTCATCCCTGGGTTTGTGTCAAGTTGACAAATACTGTAACACTAAATATCCCAGTATTCCCCTAATGACTTGTTTATTGGGAATGCCTGAGAAAGATCTAGCCCCAAACTTTCAACCAAAGCTTGAGTCCTGGTAAATGTTGCTACCCTGTATTGTCTAGCTGAGATAATGCTTCATAAATTGGAGACAATTTTGAGTGATTTCACAAAGAATCTATCTTCTTAGCCTCCATTTGAACTGACCAATGATAATTACATATATTCAGTGATGCTATGAGATGTCTTGCTAGTCACACACACATTTTGGGATGAATTGTGTGGAGGGTATTGACATATTCACCACTGACTCTACTTATTGTGTGTATCATTTGACTATTTTAAGTCTACATCTTTAACATATAGATATAGTATACACTGTTAACTATAGTCACCATGCTATATAGTAGATCAATGAACTACATTCCTTCTCTTCAAAATTGCCTTTTGACTGGTACCTGCCTATGTTCACTCAATCTCTACTAGAAGTTTAAAACATTCAGGTGTGTAATTTGAATTCAGATGTGTATTTTAATAATATTTAACACATTCATGTTAATGATCTTATAGAATAACTCCTACACTCATTTTTTCCTCTATTTTTATGTATAACATGTTTAGAGTCCACATACAAATGGGGATATAGGTATTCATATTTCAGGGTGCATATGTACATATTTATTTGTATATATGTTTGTACATGTGTTGTGGAATATTTCACTAGGCAAAAATGGATTACATTAGTTTATGCTGCATTTGTTTGATGATGTACAGATGTGTGTTTAATTGTGTAAAGATGTGTTGCCTTTGTTTCACCTTGCCTGCCTAAGGCACCTGATTGATCTAATAAAGAGCTGAATGGCTGATAGCTAGACAGAGAAAGGATTGGCGGGACTGGCAGGCAGAGAGAATATATAGGAGGAGAAATGTAGACTTGAGATAGAAGAGAAGAAGGAGAGAAAAGGGAGAGGATGAGGGACAGGCTTTGGGCATGTCAGGCAGATGCCAGACAGGCAGACAGAGAAATAGTGAAAGTAAGAGATACAGAAGTAAGGTCATAAGCTCTGAGGCAAAAGGTAGATAAAGAGAAACAGGCTTAAGTTAAAAGGGTTAGCCAGAGATATGCCCAAGCTAGGCAGAGCATTCAAAACTAAGTCTCTGTGTCATTATTGGGGAGCTGTTTTGTGACCCAAAATATAAATCCTGGTACATACATGTATTACATATGTCAAATTTTCTTTGTCCACTGATAACATTCCTAGTTCTTCTTTTTTTTTCAATCACAATATTTGGGGACTGGCATGGTGTTTTATTATCTATCATCTTTATATTTTCATTCATTATTACATTATTATCTTACTTACTATGTATCCGTAATTTGTCTTTTTATAAACATGCCTTCCCCAGCTTAGCACAGCAGTACAGATCCATATCTGTCTCCTTCACCTACTTTACTTCCTGATGGCCTGGTAACCTCACTAGGCTAAACATATCAACAAGGATGTAACTCAAAACTGAGAGAGGACCTGGAGAGAGATAACATAAAAGAGGGTGTGCCACATGAGCTCGAGGACCTGAAATCAACCCCCAGAAACCAATCAGTAAAGTCAGGGAATGGTGGCGCACATGTATAAACCTGGTATTACAGAGCCTGAGACAGGTGAATCTCTGAGCCTTGCTGGCTGGCTTCTTTATGAGTTCCAGGCCTGAGAGAGTCACTGTCTCTGCAAAATCAGGTAGACTATGCTTAAGGCACATCAGTCTAGATTGATTGGACTCTGGCCTCCACACACATGGGCATAGAAGAACATGTGTACCCACCTACACATGGTGATTTCTTGCTTGTATAAATAAAGCTGTCTGAAGACCAGGGGGTGGAACTTACCACTTGCTAACTATAGAGGTCCAAAGGTCTGTGCAGGCAGACAGGAAGTGAAATGGTGGGGCAGACACAGGAAGTGAGGTGACTGGGCAGAGAGGAACTAGGCTGGAGGAAACAGGAACTTTCTTTTCTGCTGAGAAGCTAATGAGGTAAAGGTGGCTATGGCTTGGTCCTTCTTCGCTCTGATCTCTCTATATTCTGACTCCAAGATTTTATTATTTAGACCAATTAGAACTGCATTTACACTAGCTGGCCTGGAACTCACTGTATACATGGTCAGCCTCAAATTCACAGAGATCTGTCTCTGGAGAACTAAAATGAAAGGTACGTGCTACCACCCCTGTCAAGTTTTAGCTTTGTAAGGCAGTGGATTAATCACTACCAAGTTTTTTAACTATATGAAACACTCTCTTTCCTTCCTTATTTTTCCTTTCTTTCTTTCTCTCTTTCTTTCTTTCTTTCTTTCTTTCTTGTTTTAAAACAAAGTTTCACATATAAAAGTCTACTCTCAAACTCCAGATGTAGCCAAGGATGGTTTTGAGTTTCTGAACTCCTATGTTTACTTCTTAAGTTCTGAGATTACAGGCATGCACCACTATTCCCAGTTCATGCACTGAGGGACAAACCCATGCTTTGTGCATGCTAGGCATCACCTTACCAACTGAGCTACAGGCCCAGCCCTATACAAGTTTTCTTGAGTTCACACAAGTGGCCTTTGACCCTGAGTGCCACCAAATACCCCAAAGTTGTCAGGCAATAGATTCCAACAAAATGTCAACCAAATACATTACTGAACCTAGAATGTATAAATGACCAGACAAATGGTAGTTAGAACAAAGCACTTCTGTGTCTTTTGGAGTTATCTATCATTCCATTTTAGTATTTTTTGCATTGTCACCATGGTGTGCCAAGCCATTTTTACATCCATAAACTGCTCCAACCCCCATGGTGCTACTCTATTCCTGTGGCTTCCATGGTAACAAGAAAAGACTCAAAAGATGAAGAGAATGGCATCTGGATGTGACTGAAAACACATGGAGATTCAGGAATGGAGAGAGATATTGTGAGTCTAGCATCTGCCTGGCAACTGTCCTCATGAGCCTGTAATTCTGTGAGGATGGAGTACTAGCCTACTCTGCAAGAGCTCACTAGTGAGCCAGTTGGTGTCAGTGTCAAAAACCCTCCAACCGCCATTTATTGTGACTCCTTTTCCTTTGGTGGTGGTGGTGGTAGTGATGATGGTAACGATTGGTTGGTTGGTTTTAGTTTTGGTATTACTTTGTTTTGTTTTGTTTTTGAGATTGGGTATCCTGTAACCCAGTAGGCATGGAACTTGCCATGTAGATCAGGCTTGCCTCAATATCACGATATCTACCAATCTCCATCTCCCAAGTGCTAAGGTTAAAGGTGTGTACCACCACACACGGTTCTCAGTGTGCTCTTGATTAGATACTAGAATACTGCAGACAGGTTTGCTCCAGTGTTTAAAATGCATATTTATGAAAATAAATATTATTAGAAGAAGGGAAAGGAGGTGGGAGAAATGAAGGGGAGAGGAAGGGAGGGAAGGGGGATGTAACATTTTCTTGCCATAGTTTTTCTTGCTGGACCTTCCCCTATAGTGACAGTTATTCTACAAGGCTAACAATAATCCAATTAACTGTCAACTATAAAATGACAAAATCATTTGCTCTCTTTGCAAGGTCTTTAATCTGATCAATCATAATTGCCAATTACCATATTGACTTTAGTATATTTGACTTATAGTTTTAATGGGATAAATTTGGTTTGTTTACATATTCCTTTTATATGTTCTAAAAGCCCCTCTAGAAGGAGAAATAGATTAAGTGAATATGTTCAAATTTAGATTGTTTCAAAATTATCTAGAGTTATGTGTAGATACATGCTTCTGAATCTCACCCCACATTTCTCTCTGGATTGAACCCTAAAAGTGATACTCAAAACTGGTTTCCAGTCGAGTGTGAAGACTATTTACATTTCCTGTCTTGATACCATGTGTGTGTGTGTGTGTGTGTGTGTGTAGACATATGTGGGTTGATAATGCCCACTAGTGCACGTGAACACTGTGCAGATGTCTGCATGGACATATAGAAAACAGAGGATACACACAAACACACAATGCCAAAAGACCTCTGAAGTTTGGTATGTCTAGGCTGCTTCAGAATACTAAATGAATCAATATAAATTAATGAATCTCATAAAATATGATGTGCTTGCTGTGGTCAGTTTATCCCCTGTACCACATCCCTGTATTAACTTTAGCCGGTCCTTCCTTTGTACTTGCTATCTTTTATGTATTCCAAAAACCAGCACTCTGTATTCTTTGCATGCAGAAGAGGGATGAGAGCATGAGTGAAGGAAAATGGTACTGGAGAAAGAATTGTGTGTAGGAGACACTTGCTTTTATCCATATATCACATACTTCAAATAAATGGAGGGTTTAAAAGGGTCTGGAGAGCTTAAAAGGGTCTTCACTCTCTCTGGTACTCATTCCGACCAACAGAAAATAAAAAAAAATTAAATTAGAAAAAAATCAATTATTGATCAGCATTCTTTCTTCATGGACACATGCATGCAATTACATGATGCAACTACGTGCTTAGATTTCAGCAGTTTGCATCATGCAAATGAATTTTTGCCTCATTGAAATAAAATTATGAAGTTGCCAGATCTGCTATAACACTTTACCCTCGGGAAAATGATTAAACCATGAACCAAGTTGCATTACAATACAATCTTATTTTGAAATAGTTTATTTTACTTTTCCTTTCATTTGAAGAAAGCAAATCATTTTTAAGAAGATGGTATATGTGTGTGTGGGTGTGGGTGTGTATGTGTGTGTGTGCACACGCACATGCGTGCATACATGGGGGTGAATGTATGCAATGGTGTGTACAGACAAGAAGTAAATGTCAAGTATATTTCTTTACTATTCATCAGTTTTTGAGACAGAGTCTCTCACCAAACCTGTAGTTTGCTAATTTGGTTGGACTGGTTGGCCAGAGAGCGCCAGGGATCCACCCATCTCTGTGACCCCAAAAGTGGATGACAGGCCATGCTCAGCTTTTTATTTTTATTGTTATTTTTTAACCATGGGCTCTGGAATGCAATTCGGGTCCACATTGTTGTGCAGTAAGCACTTTACTGATTGAGCATCTTCCCAGCCATCTCTTCACTTTTGTTTTTTCATATAACACATAAGATACTAGTAAAATGTTTCAGACGTTGGTGTATCAGCCTTCCTTTTTGAGGTTTTGTGAACCCTGTAAGCAAATGAACTATGTTTCTTTAAGGAGAATGGTGGTAAATGCATCCCAACAGCACTTCAGGATTTCTGTGGAGTGTCCTAGACTCTAAACAATGACAAAAAGTGCATTATCCACAAGATGGAGATGCCTAATCAATTTGCCACCACATGGAAGGGCTCACAATGATGGGTAATAAGCAATTTGACTTTGCAATCAACAAATCATGTTAGACCAATGCACTTGCCTCCTCTGAGAGAGCAGCAGGCCTTGCATGTAGGGAGGAAGGGACAGACATAATATATTTTGACTTCAGGGAGGCTTCGACTCTGTTCCACATGACATGGTCATCAACAAGGTGGGAAAATATGGCTTGCTGTCAGAGATGGATTAAATTGATTAGAGAGATGGCTAATTGGGAAGGAAAGCAAAGTCACTGCTGCAAAGATATGCAAGTGCCAAGGCAATATGCTGCTGATTTGCATCTGGATAAAGACAAGGGCAAACCCATATAGCTGGCAGACCAGAATACAGTTATATGGGGAATCTTGCCTGTCAATGGAATAGCTCATTACTTTTAATGGCTTTTGTCCCGAGTCCCTGGGCATTAGCAACTGTGTGAATGATGGTTTTCTATACTCCTATACACATAAAAAAAGTAATCACTTTGGATTAAAGGATTGTATCTTCAAAAACGCTGTTAAAATGCAAAAAATAATTCTATGTAATATCTTCTATTAGGCATTAACAGTAAGTTCTTATCCAGGATAAATTTGGCAGAACTTTCTAGATGTGACAGAATGGGCACAGGGAAATATAACAGCTGGTTTGCAAGGGGAAGAAACACAAGGGTGATAAATGGCAAAAGGTAGAAGCCTCAAGGACTTCGGATCAAGACTACAGTCAGAGGGACCTCACTTTAACTTCCTCTCTTAATTCAGTTTTTAGAACAACACAACCAATATTTTGATCTAACAGGATAAACTAGAAGACCTGCCATAGAAATTTCGTTCAGGGGGCAGGAAGAGGATTGTCAGTAAACAACTTGCTGTGCAAGCATGAGGACCTGAGTTTGACCCCCAGAACATACAAATAAAAAATGGATTATGGTGGCTTGTGTTTGTAATTCTAACACTGAGCTGACCAATCAGCCAGTCCCAAACAGTGAGTTCCAGGCAACGAGAGACCCTGTCTTGAAAAACAAGGTAGAGACATCTCAAGGTATGAGATCTTGCATCTACCTGCATGCAAGCATGTGCAGGTACACACACACACACACACACACACACACACACACACACACACACACACACGCACGCACGCACGTACGCACGCACGCACAGACACACACAGACACACACAGACACACACACACATACACACACACAGACACACACACAGACACAGACACACACGCAATGAAAATTAATCCTTAAAAGAAAATTGATCAGACACCAGGACTCATTTATTACAAAAGATTTGTTCATGACTAAGTCTCTGATAGTCACAACTTCTGCAAAAGACAGAGCATTGAAGAGAATCACACCTGTGAGAATATTGTCTGTGTGTTCTGACCTCTTCTGTCCCCAACATCTGGGGTCTCCATGCACTCTGCTCCTATTTTAATAGAATTTTCCCCCTGGTGTGGTCCTATGTGATGGATTCCTCTCCTTTAATCATGGGCAAGTGATCTAACTAACAGATGTTCTGCCATTTTGGTAATTGACTCATTATGAGTGCCAAAAGTGTTGTGCATGATGGAAGGCATCTACATACTTGACAATGGGGCAATGATGAACTTCTTTGTTAGAAGAAAGTTAAAAACAGAAGATAAGCAAGAAAAAAAATGACATCTGTTTTTTGACAGTTTTATTATTCAGTGGACCTGTTTCAAGAGTAGGTATACAGGTAAGAAATTTTAAGAAAAAGAAAAAAAATCACTGGCTGAAGACTCAATTAGATATTTCACAATATCCAAAAATCCAATAAGCCAACTGTTGTGTTGTTATGTGACAGACTTTTCCTTAGTAGACACATCTCTACTCACTTCAGAAAGGGAACCCAAAACAAACCAAAGTCTGCACCAAAGGCTAGCAAGATAAACCAGTGAAGTCCTCCTTCATTTACCCTATCTTGGTGAGTCTAGCAGGACAATGGGTGAGGGGTAACTCACAAGAAGCAGAGATGACTCAAATAGCAGCGTCACTCAAAAGTCTCCACCAACTCAAGCGATGACTCATGAAAACTGTGGATCTGAAGCTCTTTGCACAGGAATCCGTAAGCTATCAGCCCTAGAATCACCTTAAACTTAGTTGGTCATGGCCTTCTTCCCAAGTAGTAGTTTACATTTTATATTCCTGAGGAGAGGCCCAGAGAACCTTCCATGTTTAGTTTTCCAAAATTTGTGACCTTTCGCTTCCTTCTCAAATCTATTAAGTGTTCCCCAACCCCACCACCCTTGAGAGTATGTTTCAGTTCCAGGAAACTGCCATGTAACACCAATAAACAAACTAAGATCAACAATCTAGTAATAGGGAAAATACAAAGGACCCTCTAGCAAGATAAAACTATACATACATACACATCCATCAAGCTGAATAACATGGAAACTGGAGAAAAGCTGGTCCTGGTGACCATGTGAGGTGTTATCAGATGACAGGCTGGAGCTAAGAGCACACAACACTGCTCTTGAACAGGACTAGAGTTCAGTTCCCAGCAGCTTCACAAAAGCAGTGCTCAAAGACATAATGGTGCTTACATACTATTTTAATGTCAGTATATGATACTATGTCCTAATCCGAAGCAGTAAAATATGCTATGATGATAAAATGCAGCAAAGAAATAAAATCTAAAGCCACATGCATCAATTTAAACAAATTCTATAAATGTATATGGAGTGAAATAAGCATGACAGGAAATAGCACATGGATCCCATAAATATATATTAAGTTCACAAATATGCAAAATTAATCAAGCAGTGTAGAGCAATCCAGGTGCTGCTCAAATAAGGAAGCAAAGCAATGAGGTGATGACCATAAGATTCGCGGGTCATCTCCACCACATGGAGAAAGGGAGATCCCACTGACCCACAAGGAATTTTCAAGGAGTTTCTGGAATGTTTTGTAGCATTCTCTTCTTAGCCTGTCTGCTACCTTGTGGGTTTCATTTTCATGACACTAGTTTTTTTTTTTTTATTTTATGCATTCTCCTTGGTGTTAAATACCCAAATAAAAACTACACAGAACAGCAACCAATGTATACCAACCACAGCCCCTCAAACTAATTTCAACTCTCACCAGACTGTCGGTGACAATTCTCAGATTTTTTTTATTGGCACCAAATCCAATCAATAATTGGAATAACAGTAATTCTCCTGGGTTTTTTTTTTGTTTCTTTGAGCTTTAAATATTCACTGAAATATTGACTGAGAGAGTAATGGGTATGAATGTCATGAAAATATGTTATATGTTTGCATGCATGAAAATGTCAAAATTGAAACAAAATACATAGTAATGAAAAAGGAAATATTGACTGCTTATTGTATGACAAGAATCATCCTAGACACTCAGCTTCACAACAATGGAACAAACAAAGAGAAAAATCTTTACCCTTATTCACTGAAGTTCATTAAAGTTTAAACATAAGGTAAGGAATTAATTTTAACAATTATATCATAAGATTGTATAAATAAAGCAAAATTAACCCCAAAGAGACTGCATCCAGGGTTCAAATAGCATCTTCTGTGTGTGTGTGTGTGTGTGTGTGTGTTTATATATGTGTCTGTCTGTCTGTCTGTCTCTCTCTGTATGTGTCTGTGTCTCTCTGTGTATATCTGTTTCTGCACGTGTGTCTATCTCTGTGTCTCTATGTCTATATCTTTCTGTCTGTATGTCTGTGTATTTCTATGTCTCTAGATGTCTCTCTGTCTCTCAGCATAAAATCACATTTTATCTTAATTCCTTTAGACCTATTCATAAATTACAATGGGTAACAGATCTTGATTTATAGCCATGTTCCTCCACTTTGTCCTACAAGGGGATAAAACTACTCATCCTCTTCTATGCGTGCTAAGGATTTTCCTTTAAGATGAGGGAGAGAACAAACAAACAAGAAAAACCACCCTAGGAAGACTTAGCAGTCCACTTGAGAGTCATGATTTCATTAGAGAGCCGATGACAGAGGACACGATAATAGAGAGCTATGATAGGTTCAACCTGTACCTTCTACCGAGTGCTTCCATCAGAGTAGTTGGTCCTAGCATCAAGCAGTTTTCAAAAGCATGTGTTGGAATTAGAATTGAGGGGGTTGGAGATGGCTCAGCAGTTAAGAGCACTTTCTGCTATTGCAGAGGACGCCGGTTTGATCCTAGGTATACTGGAATATACCTCTAGTTTCAGGGACTCTTATGCCCTCTAGGGCCTTAACAGGCACCTGTGCTCATGTGCACATGAACCACACACAGGCACACACATTGCACTGTTTCAGCAAAAACTGTTGATATTTTCTGTACCCACTCAAGTACCCTTCGGCCTCTTTGCTAAGACAATGTAGCATCATTTTTCTAGCCAATAATGGCATAGATGAGATCAGGGTATGACTTTCAGATAGTCATAAAAGAAACGAGAAATGGAACAGAAAGTAAATACAGCAGGATCTCAGACACAGGAACTATGATTTCCAACTGAAGGATTGAGGAAAACTGAACATGCCCTGCCCTCAGAGCTGCTTGTCAATCCATTCCTGGAAAGACCAAGCAGGACAACTGTTTTCAAAATCAAATGAAAAAATAAATAAACTCAAAGACTACTGCGGCTCATCACTAAAGTGCTAGGTGTGCTGGGCAAGCAAGAAGATCAAAGTCCAAACCCCAGAGTCCACATAAAACCCCCAGGCATGTTGGTGTGCACTTAAAATCTCACCATTATGGAGACCAGAGGCAGAAGGATTCCTACGACTTACTAGCCAGTCAGCCTAGTCCACTTTGTGAGTTCCAAACCAGTGAGGGACTCTGTGTCAAAAGATAAGTGGAAGTGCATGAGGAAAAACACCAGAGGTTGATCTCCAGCCTCCATAAGAAGCTCAAGCAGTGTGAATGCGAGGAAAGAGACAGAGAGAGAGAGAGAGAGAGAGAGAGAGAGAGAGAGAGAGAGAGAGAGAGAGAGAGAGAGAGAGAGAGACAGAGAGAGAGAGACAGAGAGAGAGCACATCGGAGAGGACATTAAGATCATTAAGATCATCCTGGCTTCAAAAGACAGCCTAAGTAGAACTGGAGATGACACACCTGTGAGTTCTGTCAAAGGAAGTCTGTGTCAGGAAGCTAGCTGGGCTTTAATAGCCCTTATCTGCTCAGCCCTAATTAAAGGTTGCTTCTCTTAGCCAAGCAAAGGTAGGGGAGTTTATAAAACAGTCAATAAAAACAAGGACACAGCCAAGGAAGAAACTGGAAAGCAGAAAGGAAAAAGAGGGAAGGGCCTCTGAGTGCATCCTGTGCCCTTAAATCACACTGTCCAGAGTCCTTACTTTGACCTCATGAAGACCCAAATGGCCCTCACAATCCAAGGTCCCGTTTGCCCTTGTTGCAAGCTTCTCCTGAGAGTTTGAAGTTCTGTTACTAGAATACTTCCCATGGGTCCAGGAAACGAGAATGACTGTGGTTACCTAGTTGAAACAGTGTTAACTTTCCTTCCTTCATAATTTTCTGGGAACAGCCTTCCCCTAATAAGAGTAAAGGACATTGGTTCCTGTCTATATTAGCTCTCCTCTGATAGACGTTCCAAGATGGACTACCTCCCAGTGATGGGAATTTGGAAAGCCCCCATTCTGCCAACCACCCTCCACCTTGGGCGGCCCCAGGCTTTAATTCCCCATCCAGCCTTCCTTCCCTTTGGGCCTATGACTTCTCTTTAAAAATCTGTCTCCAGCTACCCCACAACTAAGTTAAAAACTTTTTCTGGGGTTGAGAAGATGGCTTGTTTAGTCAGCAATGTGCTTGCCATGCAAGCATGAAAACAAATGTAAAAGTCAGGTGTGAAAAAATACATACAAGTAACCTATGGATTCAACAAATAATATTTAGGTATATATTTATTTATGAATACATATATGCATATAAATTGTTAAAAATATAGAAGAGGTTGTCTTGGTAAGAGTTTTTATTGCTGTGATGAAATACCATGGCTAAAAAGCAAGTGGAGGGGGAGGGGGAAATGGTTTCTTTTGCTCACATTTCCACATTTCTGTTCATCACTAAAGGAAGTTAGGACAGGAACTCAAGCAGAGCAGGATCCTAGAGGCAGAAACAGATGCAGAGGCCATGGGGTGGGAGTCAGGGCATGCTGCTTACTGACTTGCTTCCCCTGACTTGTTCAGCCTGCTTTCTTATAAAACACAGAACCACCAGCCCAGGGATGGCACCACCCACCATGGGCTGGGCCATTCCCCACTGATCACTAATTGAGAAAATGCCTTACAGCTGGATCTCATGGAGGCATTTTCTCAATTGAGGCTCATACCTCTATGGTACCTCTAGCTTATGTTAAGTTGACACACAAAACCAGCCAGTACAGAAGCCATGAATTTTAAGATGAACAGGAAGGGTTTAGATGGAGGAAAGGGAAGGGAGAAGTATTCTAATTAAAATCTAATCTCAAGTTCATATCCTGGCCCATAACTCTGACAGAAGACCTCAGCTCTACCAGGCATGACAGTACTAGGAACCCCAGATAAGACACCAGCCCCCACCCAATAACACTCCTTAGAGCACTCCCAGAAATCCTCAATAGCACCCACATCCCTTCCCTCAGCTCTTTACCTCAGCCCACAACTCTCGCAGAAAACCTATGCACTACTGGAGACCACACAAGTACTAAGAATCCCAGACCCACAGATCCAGCAGAAAATTCCTCCCCTGCAGGAGGCCAACCTGGTACCTAGGGCCTCAGAGGCTACACAGTGGATCCTTGGGAGAGGACAATAAAGGAAGATAGCATTGTTGAGATCTGGCATCCACATGCATGCTCACTGGAACCCTCAAATGCACTCATCCCACATGAACATGTACACATCACAAATACAAACTCTTCTGGTTAGGAGACTATGCTTTATCACTCATATTTTTAAGCTCCTCACATTTTCTTAGACAATAACATGCTTCATCAGTTACTCGGAACACCATTATCAATGACTAACTCTGCCATAACCTGCACAGCTTAGAGATTGGCCTAACTGGGGCAATAGAGAATACAGATACTACAAACGTACATGCAGAAAAGGAGAGAGTGAGCCGAGCACCAGCATCCATCCCTCTGCTTCCAGACTGTGGATGAAATGTGAGCGACTGTCTCACACTCCTGCTGCCGTGCTGTTCCCGCCATGATGGACTGTGCCCTTGAACCATAATCAAGAGAAACTCTTCCTTTCTTAAGTTTTGTCATACCAATGAGCAAAGGTATCAATACAGTTGACTGGGGACGGTCTGCTTTGTGCTGTATGCAGGACCTTAGCCACCAATCTTTGCTGATACGTCCATAGAATGTATCTTCAGGATTTGTTGTTAGCTCACTCTATATGCTAGTCTTTTCCCCTCCAGATTAGATTTTTTAAAAATGCTGAGTCTGTCTATGGTCCTGCCTGCCATGTCTAGTGACTACTGGTTGTGTGGAGAATTGCTGCCCAGAGGAAATGTAGATGTTTCTGCATTTTCAGCCAGAAAAAGATTGCTTTACAAGGTCCTATCTCTGAACCTACATAAATTCTGCATTCTCATAATCTCCCTGCTTTTTCCTTTGTCCTATCATGAAACATTTTTCCTCATGTATAAAAAGACTTAATCTCACCCAACTTGCCCACTCCTGTCAACCAGTTTGCCTCTCCCTTAAATTCTCTGATTCCCCTGCAGCCCTGAACATTGACAACTAATGTCAGATAAACTAATTTTTTTCACCATTCTACTCTGCCTTGTCTCTTGAGGTTTATTGGACTGGAGCAGGACAGTGCTGAGATGCATGTAGGATAAAGGCTTGGAAAAAACTCTGCAAGCAACCTGGGCACATGCCCACCGTTTCAGCAACAGGTGGGACAGGTAACTTCAGTAGTCCTTTTCTGGCTCCTCAGTACTTTCCCTATTCCTGGGGAAGGGTGCCCAAAACTAAGTACCATAGTTCTATAAGGCTGCTTCCAAACAAAAGTAAGAGATGGCTGTGGCTAGGACCTACTTTGTGCAGGACTTGCCTAGCATGCACAAAGCCATGGGATCCATCCCAAGCACCACATAAACAGGAAGGAAATGGTGGCTCATGCCTCTAATTCCAACACTTGGGAGGTTTAGTCAGGAAGCTTAAGGCCATCCTTGGTTACATAGAGATTTTTTTGTAAAAGTAGGAAAACATAGCAATTTTAAGAAAGGAAAGAAGGAAGGAAGGAAGGAAGAAAGGAAGGAAGGAAGGAAGGAAGGAAGGAAGGAAGGAAGAAAGAAAGAAAGAAAGAAAGAAAGAAAGAAAGAAAGAAAGAAAGAGAGAGGAAGGGAGGGAGGGAGGAAGGAAGATGGATGCATGTGAGCAAAATTAACCTTTTAAGCATTTCTACATCCCTTCATCTTTGTTATGATTTCAGTCCTCTTGCAGAGCCCTCTCATTCAGTATTTGTTTTCATTGCCTTCTACATAAATATATATAAACCTTCCTTAAATATATTAGGATCCTTTTGTTCCCTCTTTTAATACAAACTGTGTGGCTCAGGCATTGAGCATATTGTGACATATACTTTGGGATATTTCATTTTGAAATCTAGAGGGAGTGTTGTGCGTGTGTGTGTGTGTGTGTGTGTGTGTGTGTGTGTGTGTGTGTGTGTGTGTGTGTGGCTGTATGTCTGTCTATCTCACATATCTGCATTGGCTTCAAACTCAATATGTAACTAAAGATGATCCTGAACTTCTGATCTTCCTGCCTTCATCTCATGAGTGCTGAGAATATAGGTGTGAGCCACTATGCTTTAGGAAATGCTGAGGATCAAATTCCGGGCTTCATGCACACTGGGAAAGCACTCTAACCATCTGACCACATCTCCAGCCCTAGTCAGTGGACATCAAATATTGATAAGGCTTTCTGGAAAAGGCACAGGCTACATGGTCAATGAAATGGAAGATACTGGCTATGCATGTAAGGAGTTTTCTTTTCTTAGCTTCCTTTGTATTTATTGTTTGTGTCTTTCACAGCATGCCTCCCAGAACAAAACAAAATAAAATTTAGAACAAAGGAAAAAAGGAAAAAAGTGTGGAAAGGGGAAAACCTTGTCATGGAAGCTGCAGTGTGACACAATGAGTCATGCAATAAACCCCTTTATCTGCACAACTTTTAAAAGCAGATATTCCTTACAAAGAACCATTGCTCTGGTTCAGGCCCCTGGTTTCTGCTACATCATCAACTCTGGCCCTCACTAGGACTCTTTCTGGACATCCTTTTGCTGCCCTGTGTCCTGAAGATCCTGCAGCCTCAGGTCCGTAGGACAGACTCTGCCCCTTGCTCTAACAGATTACAGATGGGGTAGATGATGGGGTAAGCCAACACATAACCCTGGTTCTGGGCCTGAGCAGTTGCAGGGTTAGTGAGCTTGCCAGCTCTTCCTATCTTCAGCACCATGGTGAGCTCTCCAGCATTGCCCTGGCTAGCTAACCCTTGCAGTGATGATGAGCAAGAAGTGGGACCAGTTCTTCTGCTTCCACATCCTAAGAGTCAGTTCTCCCACACCTACACCTTCAGGACCAGGTCTCACATGCTGATGGGATTTGGGGGCATCTCTCCTCCACCCATGCTGCCATATGGGAGATGAGGGGTAGGTCTAGACTACCCATGCTCATACTCTCAGAAGAGTTAACTTGCCTGTGGTCTAGTCAATGGTGCCAGCTCTGCTGTGCTGCCCAGACAAGGTGCAGGGCCTGCTTTCCCAAGTGTTGCGTCTGGTAAAGGTATCACCTCCCTCACGTGGTAGAGGAGAGCATTTTTTCCCTTCCCCTCCACCACACCACAGACCAGGGTGGGTGGTACCATATATGTGCCTCTTGTGGCTTTGGGGCTAGCTCAGCCAATCCCCTTCCTACAGGATCAATTCTACTGTGCTGCTGCTCAGGTGAGGCAGAGGGTCCTTTCTCCCGAGTGCTGCAGCTGGTAAGGGGTTGTGTCAGCTCCCCCTCCTGCTGCAGGTACCGAGGGATGAGGGAGGAGAATATCTTTCTGTCGCCCATGCTGCTACGTGGCAGACATGTGAGAATGCTGTCCCATTCTTACACCCTGAGAACAGGTTCAGCTCTATTGTAGTGGCCAGGTTACATGTAGGGCCCTCTCTCCTGAATGCTTCAGCGAGTGAGGGGCAAGGCCAGCTCTGTACATCTCCATCCTCTCTGCCTTCACTGGGGTCATGGACCAAGTCATGACCCTTGGCAGGAGCCCAGTCCTAGGTATCTGGCCCTGGGTGGCAGTAAGACATCTGTGTCAGCCTATTCCTCATCAGCCTCACATCTTTCATCTGCCTCTCTCCATGCACATGACTCCTGTCTCTTTCTCTCATTCCCATATGGCTAGCCTATACCTATTCCTAGTTGAGTTTTGCACCTGCCAGCCTCATGGCAAAGCCAGGATTTTTTTTTGCATATGCTTTTACTTTTACATGCTTGTGGGGTTTGGTGTAATATTTCAACATATGTATAGTATGTGTAATGCGTAATGACTAAAGTCAATGTGATTGGCATGTTCATCTCCTTAAATATGTATCATTATTTATATGTCGGTGTCTCAGTATCCTATTGCTGTGATAAACATATGACCAAAAACAACTTGGGGAAGTGAGACCTTATTTCATCTTACAACTTGTAGTCCATCACAGGGAAGTCAGCACAGGAGTTCAATGCAGGAACCTGGAGGCAGGGATTGATGCAGAGGCCATGGGGGAATGCTGCTTACTAAATGGCCAACCCTGCTTTCTTAAACATAAGGGGTACCTAAACCCGGCATTCTCAATATGTGGGTCATGACCCATTTGGGAGGTCAATGACCCTTTCACAGGAGTCACATATCAACTATCATGCATATCAGATATTTTTACATTATGATTCATAATCATAGCAAAATTACAGTTACATAGTAGAAACAAAAAGAGTTTCATGGTTGGGGTCACCTCAACAAGAACTGCATTAAAGGGTTGCAGCATCAGAAAGGTTAAGAACCGCTGACCCAACCAGAGACAGCACCATCCACAATGGGCTAGGCTATCACGCATCAATCACTAATAAAGAAAATAAAACCCTGGCTTGCCTCTAGGCCAGTCTGTCTCTGTTGAGGTTTCCTATTCTCAATGACTCCAGCTTTTGTCTTGCTGGCATAACACTGGATGACACAGTTGGGTACATTCAAAATTCTCTCCACCGACTATTCACAAGAACATAATTGTTAATAAACATAAGCAACATTTTATTTCTTAAAATGAAAAGTGCTTATGCTTATTTAAGGTCCTGACTATGGGTCAACTACGCACATGTTTTGTGTAGTTTTGATATGTTTATATTTCATAGCAAACAAGATATCTTAGTGGGTCCAAGTCCTTGCCATCAAGCCTGGGGACCTGAGTTTGATCCCTGAGACCTTTGTAGTAGAAGAAGAGAGCCTACTCCTGAAAGTTGCCCTCCACTTTTGCATGCGCATACACACACGCACACACACACACACACACACACACACACACACGCACACACACACACACACACATACGCACACACACACGCACACACACACACACACACACACACACACACACACACACACACTGTTCAATTAAAATGAAAATTAGTGACAATAAAATGAAATTTTAAGTCAAAAATCACAAACATTTTCAAGTCCTGTACATTCACTTAGGAGGTATAACCTACGAAACACAACTGTGTGCATGAGGCAGGCATAGAGATAGACCTTAGAAACAGAAATGTTTCATCATTGTAGAAAGGTTTTGTGAGAAGGTGCCAGCACCAGAATCCAGAGAGATGACCCAGCTACTAAAGTGTTCAAGGTCCTGAGTCCCATCCCCAGAGCCCACAGAAGGTCAAACATGGTGGCATAGTGTCTTTCCCCAGAAAGTAGATGTGAAAGATGGAGGAAAGATGGACACAGATGACAATGATTTTGTCAGTGACAGCCGTGTGATGGCTCCATTTAATCTGCTTGGTAGGCAGTGAGACTGAGCTCCAAAAGCTAGTTCTCTTGGCAATGGGGAGCTGACAGTACTTTTCCTCTATCCTCTCCAGCTTAATGGGTCAAAGTCTCCTGCTGGGAAGCCAAGAGTGGTAGCAATGTAGATTATGCCCAGTGCAGGCAGATGCCAGCCAGTCCACCAAGGCCAGTGTTAAGGGCATCCCAGCACGACAGGAGCTCCAAGGCTGTGCCTTACACTTGGCAAAACTGCACGCATCAACACTACAGGGGACTGCTGAACCCAAAGCCCACACAGATTTTAATTTCCACCAGTTGTTTTATTAAGCTCATCATATCCAACTTATGAAAACAGAGCCAGAGGGTTCCAGCCTTCCCTCTCACAGTACTCTCTGCATATAACATCATCACTTTTTTTTTTCTTTAGGCTGAATTCAGGACAGGAATCTCTGGGCATGGTGTTTTCCAAAGTCTAATGGGTAGCTCCTGGTCCAGCTAGCTCCCAGGTAACCTAAGTACTGTTAGTCTTCACATTCCATTCTGAGTAGCAAAGTCTTAACTGCATTTATAAAATTCCTGAAAACTCAGCCTATCTATCCACATAACATTCCAAAACATGCCTTAAACCGTGTGTAAATATAGCTCAGGTTCAAGCCAGGACAGCCTACAAGACTACCCATTCAAGCCAATGATTAGCACGGCTGTCAATCAAAACTAATTGATCATCTTTTCAAGTCTCACGATGTGGGATGAAGACAATTACTGGTTATTGCTTCTGCCTTTGTTGAATTTATTTTTGACTCAGTGAGAGGCAGGAAGATACTCAAAGATTTCCATGAACTACTAGGGATGCTTCAGCTATAAATAGAGTATTCAACTAGGCATGGCCCTCTACAACTGCACCTGGTTCCTTTCTCCCCTTTTCTTGTTGATGTGCTATTAAATTCCATGGCAAGCCTTGAGCGAAATTCATGCCACAGTAAATCATAGCCATTCTCTCTGCATTAGTTTCTTCTATGGATGCTTAGCTAAAGAAAATACATCCCATTGATAAGTGGTGGAAATATAGCTACTTGGTGTATACATTTCATTTGTTGTGGTGATACTACACACTTCAAGTGCCTTTGCAAACCACTTTCAGATACTCAAGTATCTGTTTTATCTCTTAAGAGTTAAAACACCTGTGACTTCCAAGATGAAGGATGAACAGTTAGTGGCATTCAGTGTGAAGGCCGCATTCCCTTAACAGGTAATGGAATTCAGTTTGTAGGTTGTACTTTGTTTTGTTCAGTCTTCTTTCTTCATTTTGGTAAACCAAAGGGTTTGTATTTTAGAGATTTTAAAGAGAAAATTCCTGAGATAATTGTTAAGTTTTAGTCCAGGAGAAACAATCCTACAAGTTCAACAACAGTTGAGGCAGCAGTCATGCCACAGAGGAGCAGATTCTAGCTGAGATGCAACTTCTCTCTCCCAGCATGAAAAATTAAATAAAACAACCAGGGTAGTTTTAGGTCAAAACCAACTAGAAGGGTGGTAAAATGGCTCAGCGGTAAAGGAATTTGCCACCAAGCAGGACCTTCGAGTTTTATCCCTGGGACCCAGAGGGTGCAGGAAGAGAATCAACAGTTGCAAGTTATCCTCAGAACTCCACATGTGTGCCATGGATCATGAAAGATCCTGGGTGTGTCCTGGCCACCTGTATACATCATCACCCCCAGCTTCTTGCTCGGGGTCCTCTACTTCATTGATAAACAGAAACATCATGGCTGTAAATGCAAATACTGTATGTTATCACAATGTCAAACAGTCCCTCTCATTTTCACATTCACTGTAACCATAGAAAATGAGCCCTGCAGATTTTGCTTGTTTGGGTAATTGGTTTAGTTTCTGTTTGGTCTGTTTTGAATAAAAGACAAAACAACAAAAAAAAAAAAAAAGAGAATTGATGAAGTGAGTTTTAAATGTTCACCAGCACAACAAAAACAAAACAAATCAGACAATCCAAGAAAGACTGTTACATTCTTGAAACCTAAATAGGAGAATGTTTTTAGTATCACTCAGTATTAAATGCTACAACTGAGTTTAATTTTTATAAACTTAGAAAGGCAGATTTCTATAAAGAGAGGAAAACCTGAGAAACAGCCTCTCAGATTTGTCTAGATTTAACAAGCTTCAGCTGTGGTGTTTCTATTGCATACAGAAGAGAAAGGCTAGTCACAAATAATGCCAATTTTGTTTGCTAATTGAAAAAATAGGAATAAATCTTGGTTCACGTTCTACACCAAAATGAACTCCAGATGGGTAGGAATTTAAATGTGAACAACATAACCATGTAAATGTAGAAGGAACACCAAGGATCTTTATCAGAACTAAGCAGAAAAAAGAAAAAACATAAGCAAATTTCACCATAGCCAATATAAATGCAGAGGTGTGGAGCCAAGTCCCAAAGTGTGCATCTACAAAGCAGAGAGTCTAAGGCTCAGGGATCATGCAGGACAGGCGGTGGAAAGATTGTAAGGGCCAGAGAAAGGAGTTTGGGTGAGATCATGTCCCCTACCTAGTAACACCAGAAGCTGTATCCATAAAGTCTCACCAGCATGACAGTCCAAGCATGAGTTGAACATGAAGATGAGGAAGTGGATGGGGGAAACCCGCCCCCCCACACACACACATGCACACGCACACGCACACGCACAGTACAGGCAAGTGAGTAAAGCTGGGAGTGGGAGAGACAGCTTTCTCCAGGAAAGGATGCACCAGTTGGTTCTGCATTGCTGAATGGTATGAACTTAACAGGTTATATTTGGGAATTTACATGTACATACATATACATATATGCATGTAATAAGAAGTAATGAAAAAGAGGCCGTAAATTTGAAGAAAGTAAAGAGGGATATATGGGAGTTTTGGGAGAGGAAAATGGGAAGTGAGAAATGTCGTAATTAAATTGCATTCTCAAAAATAATAAAAAAATTAAAAAGAGAGATGAATTTCACTAAATTAATTTAAATTGTTGAACATTAAAAGTCAAAAACAACCTTAGCAGTCAAGCAAGCATCAGTGTTTATCAGAAATAAAGCAAAGGTTTAATAATCTCAGTATCTACACATTTCTTAAAAATCAATATGATAAACATTAAAACTCATATAAAAATAGATGCTAATCATAAGTCACATAAACCGAGATTTAAACACCTGATAAATATTTCATCTAAATAATAATTCACTAAGAAATGTAAAGGGAAGTTATCATTTTATATGAATTAACTTAAAATTTTAATTTTTAAATTATATCTGTTTATTTTGTGCGTGTTTAGGGTTGCATGCATACCACAGCATTCCTGTAGAAATCATAAGACAGCCTGTGGGAGTCAGTTTTCTCTTTCCATCATGTGAATCCAGATATCAAATTCATGTTATCAAGCATGACATCAAGTAGTAGCATCTCGCTGGCTTAAAATATAATTTTAAAGCTAATATTTCAAATAAAATTGCACAGTATTAGGGAAGGTGAAACAAATAGGTACCTAGGAATATATTTTGTTGTTGCTATTTTTTTGAGACAAGAACTTGCTATGTGGTCCAGGCAGGTTTGAAGTTCTCTGTGTAGGACCAGGCGGGTCTCTATCACGTGGTCCTCACACTACTGAGTGCTGGAATTATAGGAAAGCACCATCATCCTTGGCCCCAGAAATCTTTTTAAAGAGTTTGCAAGGAGACACATCTTTTCTGTCAATCAATATTGTAAAGTGTTATTCAAAAAAGTCTGGCATACCAAGTTGAGGCTGGTTGGGGTTAGAAAGTGGGGGAGGCAGGGGACTGGGAGAAGGGAAGGAGGGGAAACTAGGGTTGGTACATAAAATAAAAAATATCTTTTTTAAATAAAATAATGATTGTAAAAAAAATAAGAGTTTTAAGAACTCATAGACTCTAAATGCAATGTTCTCTTTAACAACTCATTCATGGGGCTAGAGAAATAGCTGAGTGTTTAAGAACACGTACTGTCCTTGGAGAAGGCTGGAATTCAGTTGTTAGAATCTACAAAGGCCTGTAACTCCAATTCTGAAGGATATAATATCCCCTTCTGGCAAACTTGGATATTGCACTTGTGTGGCACAAACACACAGCAATGGCACACACACACATCATGGACCTAATTCAAAAAGTAAAATATTTTAGCCCACCTTCCAGTGCTCTTCTAGGAGCCTCCTGAAACCTGGGGACTGTGCACTGGGGAACCCATCCGGGTGGCCCAGGCCATCCAGGGTCTGCCGACATAGTGGTGCTAGTCCCACCTCCATCCACAGGAAGATAAGAGCCATTGGAATATCGGACCTGCTTTCACCCACGGTAAAACAACCTTGGACCCATACCTACCAGGAGAGGAAGTGACCCACGTGCACCCACTGGAAAAAGGGATGGGAAGATGACAGTATAAGAACACATTCAACAATAGAAAGATTAATATGATGCCACCAGAGTCTAGGGACTCCAGAGCAGCAAGACCTGAACATCCCAGCACAGATGAAGCAGAAGAGAACGATCCTAAAAACAACTTTCTGAAGATGACAGAGGAAATGAGAATATCCCTTAAAGAAAAATGGAAGAAGAAAAAAAACAAACAAAACAAAGAACTGGAGGAAAGGATAAACCAAAAATCGCAAATGAATAAATAAATAAATAAACAAATCTCTTAAAGAAAACAGGGAAAGCCAACAAAAAACAACCAGACAAGGGAAGGAAACAATTCAAACAGTGCAAGGCTAGCAAGCTGAAACAGAGACAAAAACAAACAAACAAGAACAAAATCTAAACAATAAATAAATAAATAAATAAATAAATAAATAAATAAATAAATAAATAACAGCCTGAGGGAATCCTGGAAATAGAAAAGATGGGCAAATGATCAGAAACTACAGGTGCAAGCATAACCAACAGAATACAAGAGATTGAAGAGAGACTCTCAGGTATTGAAGATACACTAGGAGAAATAGATTCATTAAGTCTGACAAGTTCCTAACACAAAATATCCAGGAAATATAGGACACCATGAAAATGCCAAGCCTAAGAATAATAGGTAGAGAAGAAGGGGAAGAAACCCACCTCAAAAGTGCAGAAAACATTCAACAAAATCATACAAAGAAAAACTTTCCCAACCTAAAGAAAGTACAAGAAGCATACAGAACATCAAATAGAGTGGACCAAACAAAAAAGCCCCATCACTACATAATAATCAAAACACCAAGCATACAGAACAAAGAAAGAACATTAAAAGCAGCAAAGGAAAAAGGCCAAGTAACATATAAAGGCAAAACTATCAGAATTACACCTGACTTCTCCATGGAAACTTGGGAAGCAAGAAAGTCCTGGATAGATGTTCTACCAACACTAAAAGACCACTAATGCCAGCCCAGACTACTACACCCAGCAAAGCTTTCGATCACTATAGATGTAAAATCAAGATATTCCATGGCAAAACCAGATTTAAGCAATATATAGCCACTAATCCAGCCCTACAGAAAATTCTGGAAGAAAAATTAAAATTAAAAAAAGCTAACTACACTCATAGAAGCATATGCAATAGATAATCCCAAATGAAAGGAAGGAAATCCACATATAACACCACCACCAATAACAAATCCAAAACAAATGAGAATTAACAATCAATTGTCATTAACATCCCTCAGTATCAATGGTCTTAATTAACCTATAAAAAGACACAGGCTAACAGAATGGATATGAAGACAGAATCCATCCTTATGCTGTATACAAGAAACACACCTCAACATCAAACACAAAGGTTACCTCAGAGTAAAGGGTTGGGAAAAGATTTTCCAATCAAATGGAGCCAAGAAGCAAGCTGATGTAGCAATCCTAATATCTAACAAATTAGACTTGAAACTCAAATCCAATCAAAAGAGATGAAGAAGGTCATTTCATATTCATCACAAGAAAAATCCATCAGTGCAAAGTCTCAAAGTCTCAATTCTGAACATCTATGCCCAGTTCCCTCACCCTCTGCTCCTCCCTTGTTCCCCTCTCAACACCCATCCCATTCCCTTCTGCTCCCCAGGGAGGGTGAGGCCTTCCATGGGGGATCTTCAAAGTCTGTCATATCATTTGGAGCAGAGCCTAGGCCCTCCCTCACATGTCTAGGCTGAGAGAGTATCCCTCTATGTGGAATGGGCTCCCAAAGTCTGTTTATATACTAGGGATAAATACTGATCCACTACCAGAGGCCTCACAGACTTCCCAGTCTTCCTAACTAATACCCACCTTTAGGGGGTCTGGGTCAGTCCTATGCTGGTCTCCCAGCTATCAGATTGGGTCAATGAGCTCCCCTTGATCAGGTCAGCTGGTTCTATGGGTTTCCCCTGCCTGTTCTTGACCTCTTTGCTTATCCCTCCTTCCTCTCTGCAACTGGATTCTAGGAGTTTGGCTCAATGTTTAGTTGTGGGTTCCTGCTGCTTCTGCTTCTGTTAGATACTGGTTGAAGGCTCTAGGATGCCATATAAGATAGTTATCCATCTCATTATCAGGAAGGGCATTTAAGGTAGCCTCTCCACTATTGCTTAGATTGTTTACTGGGGTCATCCTTGTAGACCTCTGGACATTTCCCTAGTACCAGATTTCTCTTTAGGTCTCTAATGATTCCCTTTATTACGGTACCTCTTTTCTTGCTCTCATCTATTCTTTCCACGACTCAATTTCCTGCTCTCTCATGCCCCCTCATTTCCTCCTCTTCTGCCCTTCTCTTTCTCCTAACTCCCTCTCCCTTCCCCACATGCTCCCAATTTTCTCAGAAGATCATGGCCCTTGCCCTTTCTCCAGGGGACCATGTATGTCTTTCTCAGGGTCATATTTGTTTCCTAGCTTTTATATAAATCAAAGAATAAAAGATTAATCTCCAGGTGGGCTCCCCCACTCCCTCTGTCACTTCAGGCCATTCAGTACAAACCTGATAAGATCATAAGATCATCAGTCATCAGAGAAGGGGACTGTATTAAAATGAGAAACAAATGCACAGAGGGGAGAGAGAGAAGGAGAGAGAGAGAGAGAGAGAGAGAGAGAGAGAGAGAGAGAGAGAGAGAGAGAGAATAGAAACAAGGTTAACATTTAATATTGTGTGGTTTACCGATACTTTGTTCGTGCTGTCACAAAGAGTTTGTATCTTAGAATGATGAAATAGACATGATTTCCTCCTGTCACAGGGATGACTGAAAACCTGTGCCTATTTTGTATAAAATAACATAAGACACAGAATATAAAGACAGTAAGGGTCTTAAGATTGGAGAAATGTCACATTGGTAAGTACCCTTTAGCATTTTATATCCCTAACACAGAATTTGTAATCTTAGTGTCATGGAGGCAGAGACATGCAGATCTCTGAAGCTTACCAGCACAACACACACACACACACAACACACACACACACACACACACACACACACACACACACACACACACACACACACACACACACACACACACACCTACAAACAAAAGCTCTGAAATAATCATGAGTGAAAACATCAGCTAAGATAGCAACATTTCAAAGAGTCTATTCTAATGAAAAGTGAGGTGACTTTCTCCCCCCACCTCTGAAAGTTCAAGACTTAAACTGGCTTAAATAAACTAGCAATTAAAGGATTAATAGGGCAAAAGCAAGAAGTAGAGGATAGGAGTATAGGACAGTCAGGTGACACAAATTCATACATCTTCAAAGGCTAGCATGGAGCAGAGGCTGTGTGCACTTAGAGGGGTTATGTGTGTGTGTGTGTGTGTGTGTGTGTGTGTGTGTGTGTGTGTGTGTGTGTGTGTGTGTGTGGGGAGGGGAGATGTAGAGGTGTAGAGGACATCACATGCCCAGGAGTTAGAATCGCAGATCCAGTCTGTGCTTTGGGAACTGAGCTTAGATCATGTGCGAGGACAGAACATGCTACTAAGTACCGAACCATCTCTCCAGCTCAGTGGTGAATGATGTTTTCAAGGAATGACAGGCCCTAAGAAGATACAATAGCCCAGGGCAAAGTTCTCAGTCTCTAGGATGTTATCTGATTTTTAAGCACTTTTTTCATGATAGAAGTTCAATCTTCCTTGGTTACTTAAGTTTCTATAGGAAGATCAAAAGCAGTTGTGCTCATTTGAGGAGGGTCAGGTCCTTCAGTAGATAAGGGAACTCTGTAGTAAGCCTCCCCTTGGGTTAGGAATGTGCACACAGCAACTTTACTGCTGAAGCAACTTCTTAGAGGTGATATTGTTTCTGTTTTTTTGTTTTTTGTTTTTTTTTTCTGTTCAAGATAATAAGCCCATATGTCATCAGCTTTCAACCACCAAGATGCCATCAACACTAAACAAACCAGACACCTAATCTCATTCTTAGATAGAAACTCACAAGGATCTACCACTTAATTCTACTTAATTTCACTTTGAAACTTTTAATATGAACCTGTTACTGGAGTTAACAGAGTTAGAGCCTTTGCTCTGGCACCTCTAGCAAGGGAAGCATAGTAAGTCACCCTCATAGGCCTGTTAAAGACAAAAACTAATAGCGAAAAAATAGAAAAGGAATATTTACTCACTGTAGCTACATTGGGAAGAAGAATGAAGAGGCCCAGTGAATCCCTTACCTCCAAATATATCGTTGGGATCATGACATGAGGTTTGTGTTTAAAGAAAAAGGCAGATGGATGCATAACTAAGTGGTCTTTCAAGGTATGGTCCACTTAGCATCATTGTCTCTGCCTCCAACTCTCCTGCAAGGTAATCTGCTGTAAATCTCTTCCCAGGAGACAAAGCTCCCCTCTGATTGGCAGGGACTTCAGCGCTTTCTTCTCTCAGCATGAGACTGCTGGGGAAATTTTAATCTGTGCTCACTGTTTCCATAGCCTGATATGGAAGAGAGAGGCACAAGTGTCTCTTCTCGTTATCCTCCTTCATGCCAAACAGATGCTCACTTTAGGTTAGTGTTGATCCTGCTTTGTTAGTAAGCTGCTCATGGAAGACGTGGTTGTGAACATTTATATGATTGCTTCATGGTCATAGAAAAGACAATCTAGGAGTGAAAAGATGGATCTGAAGCTCAGAGCACTTGCTACCCTTGCAGAGGACTAATGTTTACTTCTCAGCACCCACATGGAGGCTCAAAGTGCAACTCCAGTTCTAGAAGATAACATACTGCAATAGCTTTACTGATGCGTGCTAAAGTTTCCCACTGGGGTTATTATCAGTACTGTTTTTTTAAAAAAAAATAAAAAATGTACACGTAATATATCTATACAAGAGTTTGTGTGCATGCACCTGTAGAGGCCAGAGGTAAACAACAAGGATCTCCTTTGCTTTTAATATTCATTTGTTTTTTCTTTTTATGTATATGAGGGTTTTACCTGCATGTATGTATGTGGACCCTGTGCAGGCAGTGCTCATGGAGCCCAGAAGAGGATTGTTAGGTGCCCTGGAACTGGAGTTATAGACAATTATGAACCACCATGCGAGTGTGCTGGGAACTGAACCTAGGTCTTCTGGAAAGGCCTTCAGCACTCTTAACCTTGGGAGCCAGCTCTCCATCCCCTCCTCCCTTTCTGCTCATTTGCTTGCTTTGTTTTTGTTTTGGAGGCAAGGTCTCTCAGGAAACTTGGGTCTCATCAATCTTGCTAGACTGACCAGTGAACTACATGGACCCTCCCATCTCTAACTCCACAGCTTCCCAGATTACAAGGTGTCACCAAGTCAGTCTTTTTCACATGGGTTACAGGATAGAACTCAGGTCTTCATGCTTGCAGAGTAAGATTTTTCCAACTAAGCTTTCCCTATCTCTATAGAACCTATCATTGCTTATTAATATATGAATAGCACTGTAATTTGGCGATCTCCGTTCAAGAAAACCACTGCTGCGTAGTTGGCAGTTTTGAGTCTTGCACAACTATGTCTGCCAAACTGGACACTCTCATTGTGTCCTAGGAAACACAGTGAAAAAGACACATCTCTGCTATAAAATGGAATTGGTTCCTCTTCTCATTTCATTTCTCTTATTATGACAAGTATTTGTCCTAAAGCAATCTTAGAGGAGAAATGATTTATTTGGCTTACAATTCCAGGTCAGAGTCCACAACTGATGGAATTCAAGACAGGAACTTGAGTGTAGGCCTGCTTGCTGTTTTAGCCAGCACTGTCTTCAACAAAAGAATTCACTTCACACACTAAGAGGTGTGGCAGAAACCATAGAGGATTCTTCTTGCTAGCTTGGGGGCACACTTTTGCTCAGCTAGTTTCTTAACAGTTTGGAACCACCTGCCTGTGAAATGGGGCCACCTGTAGTGGGATAGGTCTTCCTACACCAATCAAAACTCAAGACATTGTCAACAGACATACCACAGGCTAATTGGATCTAAGCAATCCCCCAATGTTGCTGTCTTCTCAGATGAATCTAGGTAGTGTAAAGTGGACAGATAAGGCTAATCAGGATAGGGTAACCTTTCCTCCGGTATCCCAATTAGAAGGTCACTGTGGGGTCATTCCATAGAATGGAAGAAACAAAACAAGCATACATTTTTGCTTTTGTTTAGCATTCTTTCCAGGGGTGCTATATTTTTTGCATCAGATTATATCTTCATGTTTTGGCTGCTGGTTAATTTATGAGCAATTTTTGTCTCCAGCAACTGAATAGTGTCTCATGACATTCATTACATGTGATCAAACCTCTACTTATCCTGTTTTCTTGATTTTGTTTTCCCTTGGCTGTCATTTCTTTGCTTTTATTTTTAAGATTTATCCCTTTGCGTATATACAGATAGAAGGACAGATATAGATAGGCTTACTCAAATCATTTTCTGGAGTGATTTAGAAGCATAAATAAATCAATAATACTTTTTATACCAACATCAATAACACTTTCTCCAATAATGTTTTCCTTATGTTTGCTTGAGAGTTTATAACTGAAAATACTGTTCAAGGCCCAATCTACTCAATCCTTGGTCATGTTCTGGGTAATATAAGGTGTCTTCCCTAAGGTCTCTCCAATGAAGTTTAAGAGAAGGAAATGTACAGTGTGTGTGTGTGTGTGTGTGTGTGTGTGTGTGTGTGTGTGTGTGTGGCAAGCGTGCATGTGTATGTGTGCTCAACTGGAGGCCAGTAGGCTGTATCAGTTGTCATTTTTCAAGCTCTGTCTACTTTTTTAAAAAGCTTTGAAAATTGGCCTAAACTCCATATTCCTCTATGTTTCTATAGGACCCATGGCTACTGGAGGAACCAACAGTGCTCTGTGATCCTTGGGTAGTGGATGAAAGCTTTGTGGAGAATTGAGCAGTTGTCTGTTTTAGTTTTATTCATGACCGAAAGAGACTTAGGGGAAAAAAGCTTTGTTTTAGATTGAAACTCAGATTACAGTCCCCCACTGAGGAAAATCAAGGCAGGCTCAAGTAGGAACTAGAAGCAAAACCTTGGAGGAATGCTGCTTGATGCTTAAAACATGTCCATGTTCAGCCAGCTTACTTATATTCCAAGGACCACCTTCCCAGGAAACGGTAGGCTAGACCACTTTCCTATTGTGGGCTAGGCCCTACTATATCAATTAACAATCAGCACAAATGCATCATAGGCTAGTCTGACAAAGAGGATATTTGAAAAGAGATTCTCTTTCCAGGTGATTTCTAAGCTGTGTCAAGTTCATGTTAACCGGGATACTGGGATTTATGATATATTCCAATGACACTCTTTGTGTTGTCTGCTTTGTTTTGTTTTTCTCTGCTCAATTTCTAGTTTGGAAAGAAGACAATAGCAGTGCCTGGATAACCTATCAGGCAAAACATCAGAGCTTAAACAAGACCTGGATTAAAAGTGGAACGATTTGAACTTGTTTTAGAATCTCACTATGATTTAAATGCCAGTATCTCCTCCTATTTGTTCCCTACAGCTATTCCTCTGTTCTTGCAGAGTGGGATGAGTCTAGCTGACTTTGTCTAGGGATGGAACTGTTCCCTAAAAAGTAGGGCTGTGTAGACTTTGGGGGAGACAACTCAGTTGGCAAAGAGCTTGCCTAGAAAGTTTACATTGAACCCCAGATTCCAAGTAAAAGAAAATGTCGAGAGTGGTGGCCAATGTTTGTAATCAGAGTTGGGGTGGGGAAGTAAAAACAGGTGAATGCTTCAGGTACACTAACCAGCCAGTCTAGGCTAATTGAATAGTTCCCAAGTAAAGTTGACCTAAAGAAGACCTCTGTCCTCTACAATGAACACACACACACACACACACACACACACACAGCACTGTGCAGGCAATGAGCATATCTAGGTCACTGGGAGGCAATAAATTCGTGGGAGAGAGTAGAACTACATAGGGCGCCAAAACATCAAGGCTGAATTGCTGCCATGGAGAAGAGCCTGTGTAGCCTTGAACAGAATTCTGAGTCAGGGGGGAAACACTTCTGTGGCTATGTGCTGTCAACACTAATAACAAGTGACACAAACCCAGAAAGGGAAGCACAGCCTGGCTTCTAAGGTGAGCCCTTCATCCGCCCTCCCTCCACACATGACAGATGTTCTCAAAGTATCTGACAACAGCCATGGCCAGGAATCTCTAAGCACCGCAATCCTTCATTTCTACACTAAGACAGCAGCATGGAGAATCACAGCCCTGGGGACTGGAGGCATCTGACCTACAAGACAGACAGGGAGAAAGCAAGGAAGACAGCTCGCCTTGAGGGGCTGCCTACTGCCTCCCATACCAGGGGTGGCACTGTGCATCTGTGCCCTGTGGACTATGGTCCAAAATTAAAACTGTTCCAAAAACACCATGTTAAGTGCGCAAGGAAGCCTCTTGAAGGAAAAAGCCAAGCTGCAAGATGAAGCAAGGATTCTAGCATCTTGAATGTCACCAGTGTAGTAAGATCTTAGCAGATCCCCACAGCTACTAGAAAGGAAATGAAATGTAGACAAAGAAAAGAAAGCATGCACGGACCATTGAACAAGCTGTCTAGATGAACACTAGCAAAGCAATTCAAATTGGTATTACACAGCCCTGCTAGGAGAAAGTCCCGTTAAAGAGCTCAACAGGATGACAAAGGATGGGTTTCTGCTTAGATCTAAGAGTCTCTCTTCTGCATGGCTCTATACGGTACCAGTAATCAAGTCAGCAGAGACAAATGGTACATGTCGCCACCCCTACACCTCATCTGGATATCTGCTCTTCCACTCAAGGCTTCCAATGACCTCGTGAGATGCAAGCAGTAGCAAAGGATAACCAAGGCTAAGAGCTCTTCATTAGGGGGCTACATTAGATTATATATAGCTTTTGGAGATACCACAAATCAAACTAGCTATGACAGTTTTATGCATCTGTGTGTGTGTGTGTGTGTGTGTGTGTGTGTGTGTGTGTGTGTGTGTGGTTTGCATGGTATATGTATAAATGTATGTTGTGGTATATGTGTGTGCATGTATGTGTGATGGTGTGTGTGTGCATGGTGTATGTATAAATGTATGTTGTGATGTATGTGTGATGGTGTGTGTGGGTGTGTGTGTGCTGCATGTGTATGTGTTCATGTAGAATCTAGAGACAGCCATCTAAATGCCCACCAAAATGCATAGTTTCTTTTCTGTTGTTGTGATAGAAAATTCTGACCAAAGACTCCTTGGGGATAAAGGGTTTATTTGGATTGTACTTTCAGGAAAATCCATCATGATTGAAATCAAGACAGGGAACTCAAGCAGGAACTGGAAACAGACTCTGTTTAGACATGGGATCACTCACAGGATCATACAATCTAGGAATGGTGCCACGCACACTAGTCTAGCACCTCCCATATCAATTACTAATAAAGACCATCCCCCACAAATACGCCCATAGGCTAATCTAATCCAGGCAATTTTTCAATCTCCCTTATCACGTAATTCTAGGCTATGCCAAATTGATGGGTAATGCTGACTAGAACAACTGCCCGTCTAGTTTTGTAAGAGGGGGTCTCTCACTAAACCTGAATTTACTGTTTCTGATAGCCTACTTGGCTACTGAGTGAACTCTTGGAATCTGCTTGCCTCTGCCCTTCATTGCTAGGATAACAGGAATGTACCAGAACATCTGGCAGTTTTGCAGGTCCTGGGGATCTGAACTAAGGTCCTCATATTTACATGGTGAATACTTTACCCATGGAGCTATCTCCCAGCCCCAGCTCTTTCTCCTAGATGTAGCTGTGGTCAGCATGAAATATGTTAAGTTCCCTAAGTAAGTTTTTCATTCAATGGCCTTACAAACCAGTAGTCTTGAAATATTCATCCAACATTTATTTAGCAAAGAAAGAAAAATGGTTTTCTACTATACAAATTATATAACTAATTTAAATTCAGAATATAAATGAGATTTTACCTAGAAAAAATATTCAAAAACATGAGAAACAGGGGGAAAAAAGAAAACCTTTATTTTATTTCACTTGAAAACATTTAGCTTGAACCTTTTCCCGCTTCTCTGTAGTCTATGTTGATTTTCTCTTAAAAATCCTTCAAAGGATAAAATTATTCATGGTTTCACTTTATAAAATAAAGAAAGTCACTTATTTCTATTAAATGATGCTACAGAGTTTCAGATCAGCTACCATTCCCTGCTTTGGACAAGAGATGACTGTCAGGCAAGAGGCAGATTTGGTGACACTGTTTGAATGTAATAGTTTAAAGACAAGGACAGAAAGTTTAAAATGGGTGATGGAGTGTGAGTGAATCAAACACTATTTAAAAAAAAAGATTTGGTGTGCGTGTGTGTGTGTGTACGTGTGTGTGTGTGTGTGTGTGTGTGTGTGTGTGTGTGTGTGTGTGTGTGTGTACTGAATCCCTCAAGCTGGAATGACAGGCAGTTTTGAGTTGACTATCATGACTGCTGGGAACTTAACGTTGGACCTGTCTAAGAGCAATAAATGCTCTGAACAGCTCATCCATTTTTTCCATGCCTGAACCAAATACTCTTGTAGACTCAGAGTTCCAGTTCACACCTGGTGAGCCATGGTGATTTGCAAGATCTATATATTGAGTGACAAAAGGTGCACTTGAGAAAGAGTACAACTTTAGAGAAAAACTAATAAAGCAGACAACATCTGTAGGAAAACCCTGACATAAAAGTTCTCAGGCTCCATCAAAGAGGACTGTAACGAATATGTTTTCCCCATTGGCGGCCTGGTCCCACCGCCACGCCAGCCCCCAATAACATGCAGAGACTCTGTATTTGATATAATGCTGTTGGCCTGTTACTTGTTTCTTATCGGTTAGCTCTTTCTTAATGATTACCCCACTTCTATTACTCTAAGTATTTCCACGTGACTCATCTTACAGGGGAGCAGCCTGAACCTCTGTTCTCTCCAGCCTCTACATGCTGACCCCTCCTTACTCCTACCTCTTTCCTCCTAGTCTCCTAGCCCCACCTATCTTGCTTTCCTATTGGCCAACAGTGCTTTATTCATTAACCAGTATAAGAAACGTATTTACAGAATAACATCTCCCATCAGAGGACTCCTTTGCCATTACTAATTTGTTACTTTCTGTTCCTCTGTATCCCGTTCTATCATAAGATAACCACTCCTAAATTGGTAAAATGGTTCAAGGAGAAAAGGTACTTGTCAGCTTGTCCACAAGTTTGACAGCCTGAGCCCCATCCTTGAAATCCACACAGTAGAAGTATAGAATCAACTCCTGCCAGTTCTATGATCTCCAGAACAGCATACAACACGAACACACAACAAGTACATTGAGAGAGAGAGAGAGAGAGAGAGAGAGAGAGAGGGAAGAGAGAGAGAGAGAAAGAGAGAGAGAGAGAACAACTTCCACCCCAGATATCCCATTCATCTCATTCACCTAGCTTGAGTAGACTCTAATTACTTACAACCAGTGGACAGTTTTAAAATGTGTGTATATGTGTGTTTATTTACATGCATACTTGTGATACTTGTGTGCACTGTGTTTATACACTTGAGAAATCTCAGAGGGGCCTTGGGAATCAAGTTGTGGAAATAGGTTGGTGGAAAATGTTCCTAGACTTTGGAACAAATTCTCCAAAGTACAAAAACAACTCTTATTTATTAAGTTCCCACTGAGTACAAGCGGTTAGTTGACACCTAGAGTGATGCAGCCCCTTAAGTCAATGAGGAAAGAAGCCTGACATTCTTCCTGATAGTGATGAGTGATAGGGGGAAAGTTTTCCCCACTGGTGCACCTAAGGCCAAAAGGGAGAGTTTAGAGATAAGATATTCAAGAGTTCACCTGGGCCACATCAAACCCCACTCTGGATGGTAGACTAAAGCTGTATGACCCTGTAAGTTACCAAATGATGCCTTCATAGCATAAATAGAGAAGAAAGGTCAAGTCCATTTGACCACTGACTTCTTCAAATTCAAATGTCTATTACATTTAGGTATGTTAATACTGTGACAAGATAGTCTCATCAACAAAGTTGAGTTGCCAAAAACACAGTAATAATGTTTTAGGTAAGATTACAGTTTTGTGTTGACTGCATTCATAACTATATTGAACTGCATGTACCATGTAGTCAATGGATTCACAACCTAATAAATAGTATCATAATAAAGAGATGGAGAAGTAATTTTGAAAAAACGAAATCTCAAGCAACTGTGCACTACCTACTGATACTTTGCAAATATCATACGTATGTCCTGCTTTCTCTATTATGTGGACATACAGAACATTGATGCCAAGTTCTAAAGTAAACACACAAGCATAACCATTGACATATTTATTAATTCATTCAACATGACTAAGAAAGAATGTGTTTCCCATGGGAAGAACAGGAGTGATTTGATGTCATATGCATCACTCTGAAGTAATCCCAAATTCTTCCTGGGTGGAAGGTTAATTCTGTAAGGGACTGACCAAAAGGTTCCCAAGATAGGACATAAAGGACAAAAGGTGATGATGATGCTTTTGCCACCTGGATCAGTTGAAGTTTTGGGATTCAGAGGAAGTGCTGAGTGAATGAAGTCCTGAAGGAAAGTGTATTGTTAATATGTACATGTACATGTTAAGGACTCCAATGCTTCAAGCCCATGGGAGTAGCAAAGCTTTCTCTCTCTGGGTGAGGCTCAGAGGGATTACCAAGGCTTCCTTTTGAATCCATGTGAAGATATTGATAGAGTATGCTTAAGAGGCCACCACAGCTTTCTCTCCCCAGATGTTTGACCTGAAGACTGCTGCCTTGTATAGAGAGACTTTTTACTCAAATTAGCTAAGCCTGGCTCCTTGATTCAATTCTATGTAATAACCCCACTTCTCTGTTCAACCACATATAAGGAACACACTAAGCTTCCAAGGTGTGGGGGACTTCTCCACCACAGAGTCCATCCCACCTAATCCCAACTTTTCTCTCCATGAGTCTGAATGTTTGTTTTTCTTTCATTCCCTCACCACTCAAGTCAGATCTGTCCCTGGAGCCATGCACCCCAAGATGTGGTGTAAGGATAATTGTGGTGGTTGACTAGGGTCAAGATACAAAGATGTTGATTAACACTAGATGGTCTACTTCAGAACCCCTGACTCAGAGTAGAGACAGTAATAGTTGGTAATGCTCATTCCAGCTGTGTCAGCTCCAAGTGCCTTCAGAATCTTCTTTATCAGGGGAGCAGAATGCTGATGGGAGATGTTATTCTGTAAATATGTTTCTCATACTGGTTAATGAACAAAGCACTGTGGCCAATGAGAAAGAAAGATAGGCGGGGCTAGGAGACTAGGAGGAAAGAGGAAGTAGTTAGGAGGGGTCAGCATGTAGAGCCTAGAGGAAGCAAGATGCCGGCCCTCTGTGCTCGGATAAGATGACCACGTGGAAATACTTAGATAAGTAGAAATGGGTTAATAATTAAGACAGAGCTAGTTGATAAACAATGATAAGTGGCCAACAGCTTGTATCAAATACAGAGTCTCTGAGTGTTATTTGGGGCTTGCATGGCGGTGGACCGGTTGGCCGGCAGCAGCAGAGGCGGCGGCAGCAGGGAAAACGTGCTCATAACAGGATGTTATTACACTTTCCCCTAGTGAACTTTATAACTTTAGGGGTACTTGAGCCTTATCCCTGTTCTTGCATATTATGCATCTCCTTATAGTAACTGTTCTCAACCTGTGGATCTTGACCCCTTTCAGGCTCGAACAACCCTTTCACAGAGGTCACCTAAGACCACTGGAAATACAGATATTTACATTTCAAGTCATACCAGCTGTAAAATAACAGTTACAATAGCTGTAATGGAAATCGTTTTATAGTTGGGCATCACCACAACCTGCAGCATTAGGAAGGCTGAGAACCACTGCTTTATGGCAAACTGAGTTCTGGGTAAAGTTATTCCAAGGAGAAAATATCCATTCCTTCAAAGTCCCAATCATTAGGAAAGACACAGGGGAAGGGGTGTAGCAGAGAGAGAACTCTAAGGACTGCTAGGATGGAGTTCTTGCAACTCAGCTCACCTCTTTGTTCTAAAGAGTGTATTCTTGCCTTGTTGCTTGTCCTCACTAAATTCTTGAACTGCTTAACTGCTTGATCAACTCCCGTGTCTTGTCTGAATTCCCACTCTTCAGGAAGCACAAGAACCAAGAATCTGGCTGGGAGGGAAAACAAAGGAAATTGGAAGCTTCCTTGTGAGAGCATGACTTCCCTCCACTCCATCCTGGGGTCATCAGACTGGATGCGCAAGTCTCACTGTTACAGCAAAGAAACAAGGAAGCTCCCTTTGGCACTGGAACTGTTAGTGCCAATAACTAGGGTTATCCATTTACCATCAAGTTCTTCCTCTCACCTGAAGATACAAAGCTTCGGTATTCATGACAATAGTGTCTCAGTGTTTGAGCAAATGCAGGGAAACACTAAAGCTTCAGATTGTTCAGTGATGCTAAAAGTCAAGAGAACATTTCCCTTGCATCAGAATTTGCATCCTTGAACACAGCCTCATTATGGGAATAGGTGTCAACAGTGAGAGACAATGTGTGTCTTGATCTTAAGTTGTTGGTTTGCTCTTGGCATAGGCAGAGGACCAGAGAATGAGTTTTGTTAAGCTTTGCACATAGAAACTTTACCTGAGGACAAACAAAACTTCATTTTCCCTGTAACATGATATAAAGGAAATAGTGCCCCCAACCTTAACTTTTAGCAGATAGTCTGCATTTAGTATCTGGAAACCAAAATTGCCTTCTATTTTAATCGCTGAAAAGCAAGCAGGAGTTATAAATGATTTTTCCCAGAATTTTTTTATAAAGCATCTAAATAGGTGTTTATAATGGAAGTCCGTTCAGTTCTCCATCTAGATAATTCTGCCCTGCTAATTCCCTTCAGGCAGCAGCAAGTGTCACTCTCTTTGGCTTTTGTATAATTAATACCAAGACACAGATATCTGCCTGTCTATTATTGGGGGCAGAAGTGGGGAGGAAAAAGAAGGGAAGAAGACACTAGTGTCAAATGAATTATCTAATACGTTTTCCCGCCAGAGGGAAAGATAAATTAAATGTGCAATAAAAATTTAATAGCGAACAGTGATTGCATACAGGAGCCCTGATAGAAATAAGCATAATGGCATAATAAATTTTCTTGCATGAGGAAAGATTATTTGGCGCTTTAAGCTTTGACAATTCTTGTAAATCTTATCCGTTTGTTAGCAATTAATAATATTAAATTGCTTCACATCTCCCAAGATAAACATCAGCAATCCTTCAAATTGTTGTTGAAGATACGCATAACCTAGTGCATTTCATTAGGGGACTTTCTAAGATTTCTGAGATGCTAAATAGCTCTCCTCCAAGGAGGAAGGAAAGCAGGTTCATTTCTGCTGCTGACATAAAAACAAGTGTTTGTTGAACCACACTTCTGCTGGGCAGGAACAACTAGCTAGCAGTCAATAAACATCCATTTAGGGGAGGCTGTGGAGTTGGTTCAAAGGATGGAACTCTTGATCCTAAATATGAGAACTGTATCTCAGAATCCCAGAATCCACTTCAGAACCAAGCTTCCTACTTGGAACTCCAGTGCTGGAGAGGAAAGACGGGGAATTCCCAAAGCAAGCTTCCAGGCTGGACCTGGCAGACGGGCAAGCTCTGTGTCATCAAGGGATTCCATTTTGATAAGTAAGGCAGGAAAATACCTAAAGCTAATCTCTAGCTTCTATGTGTATAAATACGAGTGTGCCTGCACACATGCAAACATACATATATATACTCTCACATACCACTTACCACTTAAACACACACACACACACACACACACACACACACACAAAATCATTTATAAAGAAGATTCCTCACTTGGACAAATAAGTTTAAATCCTCTACTGATCTCGACCCTCTTAGATGTGTCACAGTCCTCAGTTAAGCTTTTCATGTCTCCCATTTCTCGTAACACTTCGTTTTTCTTACTATGACGACATTCTCTCATGTACCAGGCTGGCCTTGAACTCAGTACATAAGTGAGGATGACCTTTAACTTCTGATCTTCTTGCTGCCGTCTCCTGCATGTTAGGATTAAAGGTGTGTGCTGATGTACCTAGTTTTATGCCATGCTGGTTTCAAACACAGGACTGCATACATGCCAGACAAGGTTTTCCCCACTACACCTTTGTGTTGCTGTTTCCTTGAGACCACATCTTGTGGTCAGTCATTTCCTAGTTATGTTGAAAGGATTTCCATTTTCTCCAGGACACTTGTAAGTTCCACCTAAAAGGGGTTCAATGCAAATCCCAACCCAAATCAGAAGAGTTCCCGACATAAGCACGATATATTCCTATTATTTAAAAGCTGTTTGTGGAGGGTTTTAGTTAGATACAAAGCATATAATGACAATCATGGCAATGGGGTCCATGGCCTTTGGTACTTATACAATAATGAGGCTCCCTCCGTATAAGAGATGATGTCATAGTGTATACAGAAAAATCTGAGTACATGATCCTAGAGGAAACACAATGTCAAACAAATAATTGTCTTTAAAATGTAAAGGTTTTTCCTCATGGAATAGGAAGTGAAGGTTTAGACCTATTTCTTATTTATTCAGTCAACTGATATACCCAAGTGACTAGATTCATATCTGGCATGTGCTGGCCACACAGGAAGAAGTATGGTTTAAATGGATGAATGAATGTCAGCCTGGGCTTGAGGACTTGACTCATCCGAGCTCTTCTTGTTTGAAGCAGTGAAGCCTGGCAATCAACTCTACCCCTGTCTTACTTTAAGCCTTTGAGAAGAACTTACATATCTATCATGGATTAATAAGGATCGGGAAAAAAGATAGGCTGAACAGATGTTTATTCAGGAAAAAATAACTTACAACAGAGACAGATGAACACCAGCAGTTTCCTGGTTCCAAGGATGCCTTCGTATGTTCTCTGTCCCTGTCCAGCAAGCAAAAGAGTGCTCAGGGGCCCCTTCCCCAGACCTAGTTCCTCCAGGTCACATCTGCCCCTGTCCCCACCCCCAAAGGGTGTGGTCAGTTCAACAGGTGTGGGCAGAATGAATATCTCACTACACATATCTAAGTGAGATATGGATTGGTAATACCCATGTGAAAGAGGATTTGGACTCCGTAAGACATCATTGCCAGAACCCTTGGAGAGTGACTTTGCTTGTGAGCTTGGAAGCCCAGCACTAATGTAAAAACCAGGACTGGTGGTGCACATGACTTTAATCCCAGCATCGAGGATGTGGAGATAGGTGGATCCCTGGGGCTCACTGTCCAGCCAATCTAGCTAAAGCATCAAAATCCAGGTTGAGTGGCTGGTACTGTGTCACAAAATAAGATAGAAAGTGATGGAGGAGGATGCTTGACAGCAACCTCTAGCCAGGATAGGTGTGCACACAGAGGAGTCTGCATCCTAATGGCTTTGCCATTTATGTTACTCGTGTGTGTACATGTGGGTGTGCCTGTGTACGTACATATGGTGCATATTGTGTGTGAGTGCATGTGCGTGCTAACCAGAAGTCAGCCTCAGCTTTTGTTCCTCCGTAGCTTCTGACTGAGACAGGGTCGTTTACTAGCCTGGAGTTCACTGAGTAGGTTAGGCTGGCCAGCAAGTCCTCAGCAAGCCTGTCTCCTGTCTCCACTTCCCCAGTGCTGGCATTACAGATAATGCAGTGTAGGTTTTAGGGACCCAAGCATTTAGTTTGCTGAGACATCACCACAGCCTGCTTTTGCAATTCACAAAGCAACGACTTTCCTTATATTTATTCCAGTCAGTTTATACCTAAGTCCAAAAATTGAAGAAAGCCCAGCATCCTTCCTCCCTAACGTGATTATGTATCTCAAAGATTGTTGTTCTCAAAAATTCTTACCCACATCCCAGAAACGGGCTCTTTAGTCAGGGTATTTCCAGCCATGTAAATGTTTCTTTATTTCCGTACTTGCAAGCTACCTAATTCACCATGTCATTTCATGGTGTTTCTTGTTAAAGGGTTTATCTGTGGAGTTTGCAATAAAACCAAGTAATCATGCTGTCACCCAGTGTTAGAAAAATGATCAATATGCTTATATTAATGATTTCGAGCCACTTAAAACCAAAATGCCTTAATATCCCTCTAACAGTGTGAGATCTGAGTGGTTAATGCTTGCCTGTTTTGTTTTGTTAGGATTCTCTGATATATAGGTAAGTCATTTGTCCTCACATATTTTAATATCAGATTATTTTCTTTTGTGTGGTACATGTGAGCTCTGTGCGTACACATGTCTGTAGAAGCCAGAAGTTAACACTAGGTTTCTTCCACCTCTGTATAATATGTGTGTGTGTGTGTGTGTGTGTGTGTGTGTGTGTGTGTTTATATATATATGTGTGTATGTGTGTATGTGTATATATGTGTGTGTATGTGTATATATATATGTGTGTGTATATGTGTATATGTGTATGTGTGTGTATGTGTGCATATATATGTGTGTGTGTGTATATATATATATATATGTATGTGGGTGTATGTATGTATATATATATGTATATATATATATATCTTTATAGTTTCTAAAGCATGTGCATATGTGAGGAAAGAGGAAGTCTGTGTGCTGTGTATCTATGATGGTTATTCTTGGTTGTCAACCTGATTCTTCTACCTGGAATGAACCATAATCCAGAAATGGAGGACGCACCTGTGATCTGGATCTTGTGGCTGGAAGATGTGCCTTTAAAGCAGATCTTGAGGTGAGATGACACACGCCTTTAATCCAGGCCACACCTTCGGCTAGAAGCTTACTTAAGAACAATGGAAGAAGGGGGAGTTCTTTGCCTTCCTGGCTTCACCTTGTCAGGACACCCATTCCTTCACTCACACTGGAGCCTGCTTCTTTGGGATCCCAGTATATGCAGACCAGCAGAGACACCCAGCCTTGTGGAATCTTGAACTTTATATTCACGGCTACTGCAGCCTTTAAGTAATTAAAATAAATTCACATATGTGATATATATATATATATGTATACATACATATGCACACACACACACATACACACACATATATATATGAGAGAGAGAGAGAGAGAAATATTCATTCTATAAGTTCTTTGTCTCTAGAGAACCCTGACTAATACAGTATCTTTTTTTCTTTCTTTCTTTTTTTTTTTTTTTTTTTTTTTTTTTTTTTTGTTCTGAGACAGGGTTCCACTTGCCTCTGCCTCCTGTATGCTGGGATTAAAAGCATGCACCACCACTACTGCCCACTATATATATATATATATATATATATACATATATAGACATATACATATATATACATATATAGAGAGAGAGACAGAGACATAGAGAGAGACAGAGACAGAGAGAGAGGAGATTCATAAATTCATTCCATAAGTTCTGTGCCTCTAGAGAACCCTGACTAATACAGTATCTTAAGTGCGTGTGGTTGGGGGTCCAGAAGAAGGCCTCAGATCGCCTGGAGCTGGAGATGCAGGTGGTTGTGAGCCACCCTATGTGGGTGCTGTGAACTGAACCTGGACCCTCTGCAAAAACAGTATGCACTCTGCACCACTGAGAAATCTCCCTAGCTCCTCCTCCTTATTTTTGAAGACTGTGGCTCTTATAGCACTAAAAGCTCACCAATCTGGAAAGACTGGATACCAAACCCAGTGATCTTCCAGTCTCTGCCTCCCCAGCATCCCCCACCACCATGCCCACCTGGGGCCAAGAGAGGAACTCAGGTCCTTACATATGCATGGCAAGCACTTTACCAACCAAGCCAACTCCCCAGTGGTCTTGCACTCCTTTGAGATAGATAGCCATATAAGGAAGAGATAGGAAGAGCCAGAAAACATTAGAAGACTTAGCAAATACCCTAAAATAAACAAAGTATTAGAGGGAATTTTGGTTCTTAATGAGCAAGTTTGAGGAAAATAAGATGGTCAGCCTAAAAAATAAAAATATTCCTCTTTCAAGGTCATGATTCAAGCAGCAGAAACCTTAAACACCAGAGAAGGAATTTTACAAGCATTAATGTGCTATTTCTAAGCTTGAGTTTTGATATGTGGTTCATGATAGATGATTAGTTCAGGCTTGCAAGCAATTTGCCCTTGGAAGTCAGAGTCATTTCTAAATTCCCACGAGAATTCCATCCTTAATTCCCTAAGAAAGAACACATTTGCTGGAAAACCTAAATTATTGGAATCCAAGAAGGAGTGAGACCTTGTCAATGGTGATGTGTGAGTGCCTGTAATTTTTTTTTGTTCTGGCTGTTAACACATCTCTAAACACCTCCTATTGTGTTGAAGTCTGAGTTGAAAGGAAATTGAAGATGCTAGAGCATGCTGGAGATCTACCTCAGGGGGTCCCTGGGTATAATCAAGCAACTGAAGAAGTTTGGAAAAATACCTACCTTGTGCCAGGTGAGGTTACTGCACCCTCCAAGCATTTGCGGTCAGGAAATGGTATGCAGTTTTTCCGATGGTCAAGGACTTTAAACATTGAATGATACCTTAGAAGTCTAATATACACCCACCAAATAGACAAATAAATGTCAGAAAACCAAACACATACAAAGGAAATGTAGGGTTTGAAATGCCAACTGTAGAGAAAGGTACAAGATCATAGGACCTAGCAAAGAGCCCACCATTGCCAATCTGTTGAACAGTCACAGTTTCAAGCTGTTCTCCAGGGCCCAGAGAGATGGCTCAGTAGTTAGGAGTGATGGCTGCTGTTGCAGAGGACCAGAATCCACTTCTGAATTCCCACATCAGACAGCACATACCAGCCTGTGACTCCAGCTCCAGGACATATTACTGCCTCTTCTGAATTCTGAGTACACACTGACATTTAACATATACAGATATGCATATTTTAATCCCTTCTAAATATGTAGATTTTTTTGTTTTTAAAAAAGTATTTGATGAGCCAGCTGATAGTGGCATCCACCTTTAACCTAGCACTTGGGAGGCAGAGGCAGGGAGATCTCTGTGAGTTAGTGGTCAGCTTGGTCTACAGAGTGAGTCCCAGGACAGCCAAGGGCTATGCAGGGAAATTCCATTTCAAAAAACAAAACCAAAACAAAAAAAGTTTGATGGTTGTATTTATTATATAGTGGACTTTAGTCATTTTTGTTCCTTATTCACAATTATTGACTACGCTCCCTTTTGGGTCGGTACCCTCTTATTAGCAATTCTTCCTTCATGCCTTTCTTGTGTGTGTGTCCCAATGAGTTTAATTGGGATTTTGCACAAGAGTGGGTGGGAAGTTATTTACTGGAGCAAGTTATTAGTGATTGCATTGCTGAAAAAAGTCACACACACACACACACACACACACACACACACACACACACAGGATGGGGAGGTAAAAGCATGGATACTGATGAATGAGAAAAAGAAGGGATTCAAAGAGAGAAAGTGTGTGTGGGGGGGGGAATGAGAAGGGAGGTGTCTGAAATTGACCAAAATTGACTATATACTTATATGAAAACAATTGTCACGGGGAAAAAACAAGGCACAATGAGAAACAAGCAACAAAGGTAGATCATCAACAAGAAGCTTAAGACCATAATTGGATTTGGAGACTGACAAAAATAAACAGAGGTGGCATATCCAAATTGCTATCATTACTGCTGTTCCTTCCCCTTCCCATTCCCTGCCTTTTATCTTCTCTTTCCTGGTATAACCTGAGTGAAATAGAGCATGACTGATGGAAAGACACCAAGAGAAAAAAAATAAAAAACTCAAGGGTACACAAATAACTTCTGTAACTTCTGAACTGAGATACGAAGTCCTCCAGAAACAGCTGCATTGGCAGATGTGGTAGAGTGTGCATGGGGCTTGAGGAATCAGCTCTCAAGTTCTCAAGTCTCCATGGAGTGGCCATAGCTATGCCACACATACAGCGTGTACACAGCACCAGCGGGTACGGGTTCACGAAGCCCACATTTGCAAGTTCTGTGATTTTTGTGCATATGGTAGAATTTATTAGATTCTGCTGTTCCCCCTATATTTGATCCAGAGAATTTAATTTTGTCTGCCTGTTCACCATATAAAAAAGACTGCTACAAAAGCACCCCAAAAATGTGCTTAATTGATCAGAACATGGCATTTTAAGAAGCCTAGACCAAGGACAAGTTTTGAAGCATTAGTCTAACTAATCTTATCAATAAAGACCTGGAGTCTGACATCAGAGTAATAACCTGAAAGATCAGAGAAACAGAGACGTAGCCACCAGTGACCTCTTATCTCTTCACCCCACCTTATCCCTTCCTGTCTCCAGATCCCGAGTGCCGTCACCACCACCAGGCAAGCCTTGTATGTCAAAACACGAACAAAATATCACACAACACATTTTACATCTACTTTTGATGAGATACGGTTCATAAGTCTCTTCATTATTTGTTGGGGTACACGTGTTGGTGTGTGTGCATGAATATGTGAGGTTGCACACGGATGCCAGAGATAGCTATGAAGAGTCTTCCTGTATTGTTCTGCACTTTGTTTGTAGATACAGAATCTTTCACTTAATCTGGATGTCAGCAATTGAGAGGGGCAGGTCAACAAACTCCAGGGATTCTCAGCACTGGAACTACAAATGCACATTGTGCCCTTCTTTTTACACAAGAAATCGGGATTTGAACTCATCATCATGCTCATGCTGAAAGCACTTTATGAGCCATTTCTCCAAACCCTATACACTTAACTTTAAATAGCTGAAGGTTGGCTTTCTAATCCAGAATAGGCTGGAATTGGGAAGTCTTCAGCTTACTTCTGTAAGGCCTCAACTTACTTCTGTGTCCCTCACTGAGGTAGGCAATCCCTCCATGTGGTGCCCTAATAACAGATCTACTGTCAATCAATATAAAAGATGAAGTAGCCACGAGAGCTAGTGGAAGAGCCTTGGACTATGGTTCCCATTGGCCAAGTAGGAGGAACCTTATTTATATTCAAAAGAAACTCTACAGATTGATGGACAGGAACCTCATAGCTAAAATACTACCCTTGCAGCTGAAACTGTATCTCAGTTGGTAGAGTGCCTTCCTAGTATGCACAGAGCCTTGATTCAATTCTCAGTCTTATATAAACTGGATGTGATGGTGCACACCTCTAATCCAGTGAGAAGTGGACACAACAGAAGGATCATGAGACCTTGTTTCAAATGGGAAAAAAAATAAAATAAAAAAATAGGGGCTACAGGCTGGGAAAGTTGTGAAGTGTGTGTTTGTGTTAGTATGGGCTGGTAGATGAGTAGTTTCACAAAGTCAGAAACAACCTCAGTTATTCCTCAGAAACTATAAACCTTTTTGTTTGAGACAGGGTCTCTCATGGGCCTGTAATTTTACTACATAGACTACACTAGTTGGCCAGAAATCTCCCAGGGATCTGCCTGTCTCTTCCTTCCATCTCACTATCATGTCTGGCCTTTTTGTATGTTCTGGGGATAAAACCCATGTCCTCACACTTGCAAGGTAAACGGCTTGTCAACTGAACCATCTCAACCCCAAAGCTCAGATGTGAGTCAAGATGGTTTGAATTCAAATTCTGCTTTGTTGGTATTCTAATTCTCTGAGCTTCCATCAGCCCAAGTACACATGGGTAATATTATAACATTGCATGAAGTTGTGGTATATGATCACGAAGGTTTCTGGCTGAAAGTGCAATGTTGTGGGTAGGATGGAGGGTGGCTCATGAAACTCACTTGTCTACCAAGGCTCACTATGTAGGCACAATGAGGTAGGTAAGAGATGATTCAATTTTCCACTGTTTCTCATGGTATAATTACAATCCTGAATAAAAATATGTAGGTTTCATACCACAAAATTTCCAATTCAACAAAAAACTGGACCATAACTAATATTTTGAGTTACTGAGTTGGGCAATTATAATATCACTTATACCCAGCATCTTTTGATGATCAAAAATAATTGTTCTGATACAGTGCAGATTGGGTTGGGTTTGTTTTCTCTGCCAGTTACAGATTTAAAAGCGGAGCAAAGCATGCCTTCGACTAGCATTTGACTGGCTGTGAGAAATCTGAAACACAGTGCACAGCAGCAGACAGAGTCTGCAGTGGAAGGAAGGTGTTTATTGGAAATGAAGAGCCACATGCATGCAGTAGGCACACAGAGGGGAAAAAACCCTCTGCAAAACAGAGGGGCCACTCTGAAAGCCAAAGCCAATCCAGTCTCTTCTCCGGGGGGTGGATTACTTTAAGTCTCTAGATGGCTTTCCTTTCCCAATTTAGAGTTGGTCAGTTTAAAGAAAGTAGGGTGGCTCATTGGTCCACAATTGTGGACACGTGTTGACCTTGCCTAGTGTTGATCAGTCCACTGACAGAGGGCCTTCTGGAAGGAGGAAAAGCCTATAAGGCCTTTGTTTTAAGCTATCAGGATTTTGTCTCCAATCAGGAGGGCAAGGAAGAGGTGGACCATCAAGGAAGTTCACCACCTCTATTGCCTAATCGTGGCCCAGCTCTCTGTATGCCAACCACTGGGGGTAGGAAGGAGGTCTAACTCTGAGTCTCTCAATTCCATACAGATCCAATATAATGTAATATAACATAATCTTGAAATCCCAGTAAGATGCACACAGTCCAATGTCTCCCTCCAAATTACTCAGGTTCTTTTTCTGAAATAGATACCACTAAAGCATGCATTTTTTTTTCTTCTTTTAATGAAAGTTCCCCAAGATATGTCACTTGAAGTCACGCTATTATCTTCTCTGAGTGGTGACTGGATAAGAAGAGCAGCGGCTGGTAGAAAATCAGATGGGTGGAGGTTATGTCTTATTCTGTTACTGTTATCAGCTGCCCTTTGGAGCAGAGCCTGTCCTCTTTGATTTTAGTGGTGATCAGAAATGCTACTAATCGGGCGTTAGTATGGCTCACAGTCTCTGCTGGGTGCTTAAATGGTCACAGAAACTCTGTGTTTGCTAATGGATGGCTCTGCATTTCCTTCCCACACCGCCATCATACAAACGAGAACCAGTCATACAGGGCATAAAAATAATGAACGGTCTTAACCCCGCTGTTAATACTATGTTGCCAACCAGATGAGGTATCAATCTAAGTTAATTACTAATTTCACATTCACATTTTAGCTAACACTTAAAAGGATGAATGGATCTTCTGGACGCTCATTGTATTTCTATCCCCCATATTTAAATCTCGTGGGAGAACATGTCTCCACAGGATGGGCATCTCATCCTGTTCTCTTTGGGGAACTGGTCTAAGAGGAAGATCGAAAGGGCTAGCTTTCCCAGCAACAACTCCTCATATAAAAAAAGGGGGAAATGCTGTCAAGCCCAGTGGCCCGAGGTCCATCCCTGGAAATCTACACGGGGTATTTTGTCAGCTCCATACAAGTTCAGCTCATCTAGGAAGGGGGAGCCTCAGCTAATGCCTCTACCATATTGGTCTATAGTCAAGCCTATGGGACATTTGATTGATTAGTGATGGGAGATGTTATCCTGTATATATGTTTCTCATACTGGTTAATAAAGCTGTTTCAGCCAATGGACAGGCAGGAAGTAGCTAGGCAGGGCTACCAGACTAGGAGAATTCTGGGAAGAGAAATGCAGAGAGTGAGTTGTAATGGAGATGCCATATAGCTGTCGAAGGAGTAACATGCTAGAGCTTTATGGGTAAACAATAGCCTTGTTGCCATACATACATAGTTGAATAGATATGGGTTAATAATTAAGAGAGGTATCCAATTAGAAGCCAGAGCCATTGGCCAAACAGTTTATAATTAATATAAGTCTCTGTGTATTTATTCGGGACTAAATGGCTGCAGGACCAGGCAGGACAGAAACTTCCATATTGCAGTATAATAAGGGTCAGGACAAACAAATAGGTCAAATAGATGTTTATTAAGGAAGAAACAACTCACAACACAGACAGATGAACACAACAGTTAAAACTGGATGCTCCTCTCTCCATGTCCCGCCAGAAAGGGCTGTTCTCCGCCTCCTTCCAAGACCAAGCTACACAGGTCACTTCCGCCCCTGGCCCCACCCCTCAATGGGTGTGGTCAGTGCCACAGAAGCAGACACAGTGAATATCCCACTACAGATTAGTGATTCATATGGGAGGGCTCAGCCCACTGTGTGGGCAGATACTATCTCTGAGACATGGTAATGGCTTGTATATGAAAGCAAGTTGAGCAAGCTATGGAGATCAAGCCAGTAAGCAGTGCTCCTCCATAGTCTCTGCTTAGGTTTCCACCTCCAGGTTCTGGCTTGGGTTCCTGCCTGTCTTTCATCAATGATAGACTCTGTGACTTGTTTTCATTTTTATTGTATTATTATTACTATTGCTGTTGCCATACAAAGTCTCTCTGCAAAGTCCTGACTGTCCTGGAGCTCACTATGTAGAATCAGGCTGGCTTTGACTCACAGAGATCCTCCTGCCTCTGCCTCTGGGTGTTGAGATTAAAGGCTTGTGCAACCACATCCCACTAGATTCTGTGGTTTAGAGTGTAAGTAATCCCTTTTACCTCCAAGTTGCTCCTATTCATGTTGCTTTATTTTAGTGGAAAAATGGAAGTAAGATACGCAGCATGGATTGAGCACTGAGAAAAGAAAATGGAACAGGCTTCTCACAAGGTTTCATACAGAAAGAATACTCATATTTGAGATGAAGCAATCCACGGGGAAAGCTATATCCATTATACTCAGTTAGGAGTGGGCATAACCCATTAGGAACCAAAGAGGCAATCTTCCCTAAAAAGAAGCATCTAGAAGTATGGAGTAGAGGAGGAGAAAAGAATTTTGAATTTTAAAACAATTAATTTTCAACTCTTTTATAGGTCAGGAGGGGAAATACCTGTTTGAAGTGTCTTCTCTAGTAAAAAATATATGGAGATAACATTTTTAAAAAATAAAACTCACTCTTTATTTTTTGATTAGGTATGTCTGTCTGTCTATGTGTAGATATGAGCACATGAGTGTGGGTGCCTTCAGAGGCAAAGGGTGTTGCACTCCCTGGAGTGGGTACAGGCAGCTATAAGCTACCCAATGAAGGGGCTGGAAATTAAAAGCCCAAAGAGCAGTACATGTTCTCATCACTGAACCATCTCTCCAGCCCCCCAAACACCTTAGTCTAATTAACTTACAAATGAAAACCATCACACAGACAATTTAAGGAAGCCATATAAACACTTGTACTGACCCCAAATCTGTCCATCTCAGTGAACTGTTAAAACAGCCACTATGAAACCATGAAGCTTCACTTAGAGTTCTACATTTCCAATATCAATTATGCTTTTACTCACTTATCCACCACAAAGGGGGGCCGCTATGGAGCCGAAAGTAAGGGAACGTTTATTATTATATCCTCTTCCACTACTCACGTGTCCTTTGTCTACTTTCTGTCCTTCCTCAGCATCTATTATTACCCTCTGTTGGTCTCCTTCCTAATTTTACACTGTGTCTACACTTCTATGCACAGCTCAAGTACAAATTCCCATAGGCCCAGTCAAGGCCAAAGATTGGTCCTTCTCCATAATTAGCTGCTGGGCAGGGGTAGCTCTGTTGGTAAAGTGCTTGCTTTGCAAGAATATGGATCTCAGTGTCACCTCCAGCATTCATGTGAAAAAAAAAAAAGCCAGGAAGCCAGGTATGGGATGTGTGGTGTGCATTTGTAATCCCAGAACTTGAGAGGCAGAGATAAGAGGTCCCCTGGGTCTCACTGGATGGTCAGTCTAGCCTAATTGCTAAGATCCAGGCAATAATAGACCCTGCTTCTAAAGAGGTTGATAACAGTTCTAAGGATGACACCTGAGAACATCCTCTGGCTTCCACATACATGGTTGCACGTGTGTATGTGCACACACACACACACACACAAGAATAAAATATTGTGAACTGCTGATCAATCCAATTTGAAACCAAGCCAGTTAGACTAGTCTACGTATTTGTCATTGCCTATCGTGTGTTGCCAGCATTTTCCTCCACAGTTGACTGAGGATGGCTTGGCCAGTCTGAATCGATGTGGAATGCTTGAGAAAGTATCTGTGGTGGAAGAAACTGTACTATCGCTGAGAAACTCACCTGGAAGTTAATAATCGGAACACCATCACTTGATAGTAACTGTTACTTTGCAGACAATGTCCCTGAAGCATTGTTAAATGTAACACTTATGGCCCTTTATATGCAATTTACCTCTGTAAAAGGTCATCAGCAAGCAGAGGACTTGAAAAAAAGCTGCCCCAGGACCCACCTGCAAAAGCATGCAGAGCTGCCATACATTACAGCATAAGGCCCGCTCCAAAGCAGTCAAGTAAGCCACTCCTGTTTGAGATACAGCAGCAGGGCCTGGAGAGTCAGTAACATGTTTACCGTGCAAGTAGGAGGACCTGTGTTCAATCTCCAGAACCCTGCTTTAAAAAAAAATGAGCATGGTAGTGCACACTTGTAATCAAAATACTGGGGAAAAGTACTCATGAAGTCACCTGGCATTATGAAAGTTCCAGATAAACATTGAGAGTCTGTCTCAAAAATTAAGAGAGGGGCTGAAGATGGTAACGGTTATATTGTGAGGTTTCCACCAGAGGAAACTTCTCAGGTAAGGGTTCATGCCTTGGAATGGTCAGCAGGAGACTACCCTGAGTGTTGGGGATATCAGCATAGTCCCGAGTCTTTCTTCTGGTGCACATCTAAGCACAAAACCATATCTTGGGTTGACATACCTCAGTTAGCAAGAACAGTGAGCCAAAAGCAGAGTTACAGAAGTCAAAAAGCAATGTTAGTACAATCAGGAACTTTCAAAGACTATGGACTTTGCTTTTCTCAGACCTTGCTGTCTATGAGCTGGGTTTTGCAGCATCAAATACAATAAGGCCTGAGGTGTCTTATATCCCCCACTGGATCTATGGGCATGAGTTAAAGTATGGACTCATCTGGGCCAGGAGGATTATATAATCTCCTTAGCATGAATGCATAGGCAAGTAGGCAGTTAGTAAGCAAGGTCCTAAAGTGAAAGCTGGGGGTGAAGGTAGTACAAATAATAAAAACCCAGAGACAAATATTAGGGTTAAAGCTGAAGATCAGAGAAGCAAGGTAGCCACTAGAGAGCACGTCTACCAGTGCTCAGACTGAAGGGGTCATCCTGTCCTCTGATTGCATCTCCAAACTGCATTTCTCTTCATACTGCCTATATTGCCCTGAGTTCTGTTCCCTCTGGCCTTACATTCCTCTCTCCTCCCTAGCCATATCACTCTGGTCTCCACCTCCCTAGTGATAGGATTAAAGGTGTGAGCTCTATTTCTCTTTTAGACTGATTCATTCTCATGTAGCCCAGGGTGGCCTTGAACTCACAGAGAGCCATCTGCCTCTGTCTCCTGAGTCTTGGGATTAAAGGTGTGTATCACCACTGCCTGGTTTCTATGGCTGTGGCTAGCTTTGTACTCTGATCTTCATGCAGGCTTTATTAGATCACAAACAAAATCTCACCACAATTGAAAGGATTAATGCTCCAGCCATAAGCAGAGTGGTTAACCAGGGGGATCAGGAGAACAGAAATTTATACCAATTCTTAGATTCTTGACATCTTCTTTTTTTTTCTCGAATGTTATGTTTAATCATGGCTAAATTCTTTTTGTTTATCCCTTTCTGGTTGGCATAGAAACAAGTTTTCTCATGGTGAGATACAGAGAACTCCTTGTCCGTAAGGAGGAGAGCCAATCCCCTTGGATTATGAAGAAGAACCTCAGCTAAGGATCTAACGGGGCTTCCAGACAATTGAGGCAGTGGAGCCCATGATGCCTGCCCTCAGCAACAGGGGAATGAGAATGGAGGCAGCTTGCTGCACATGGAAAAGCCCAGAATCTAGACTTAGGTGAGCCCTCTTTTCCATTATAGATGAACAGCTGTGGTATAACATACACAAGGATGCTATTTGCCTGGCTTCTGGCATTTTAGCGAGCTATCAGCCAAGCAGGCATAGTACTGTATGGATCAGAGGCCCCTTTCTTCACTGGGGAACAGACAGTCCCAAGGGCATTCTCTTCCCCAGAAAAAAAAAAAGAGAGAGAGAACAATCCTCCAGTAGCCTTTAGATGCAGTATTTCATAGAAATCTATCTGAGGTAGGTTGGTTGCTAGTAGATCTATACCCAAGGCCCTGACTTATGGAGGTTTGGGACCTTTCCCCATGAGGATAAAAAAAAGGACAAAATAAGACAACCATAATTATAGGGCCCCCATGAGTCTTTTCTTTACTGAGCTGTGGGTTCTGGTGACAACCCATCTGTTGTTATCTTTGGTAGTCTCCTTTACCTGGGTGTGGTGTATCCAGATGGTGACACTGGTGACCTTCATTGCTGTAGGTGTGGTAACCATACCCTATGATCCTACACCATGATTCCCACCTTACCCTATGGCCATCTGCTATGGTCCTCACCATACCCTGTAGTCTTACTCTATGATGCTCACCATACCCTACGATCACACACTATGATTCCTTCCATAAACCCTATGGCTCCAGGCTCCCCATAGGGATCCTTTCTAACCATATAAGGTTGCCAGGCTGGACCTTGTAGCCAGGCTCAGACACAGGCAAGGATACAGTTTCTTGAACCATGGGATGAATAGTCTTGTGGGTATGCTGCAAGGCCTGTAAGGACTTAGGAGGGAATGGTTAGTGATTTCTGCCTCATGAATGTCTCAATATGGTGTACACCTGGCCCTTAGGAGAGTTAAAGGTATGAGGTTGGCATAATTTTCATCAGTGTCAAGGATATACTTAGTTGGAGTTTCTTTCCACATATCTTTTTTACCTGTCCTGAGCTTTATGGCTTATAGGCACAATATTGTTTTTAATTACCATTTAGAAACTTTGCCAGATTTAGGGAAATGTTGGCTGTGAAGGCAGCACCATTTTTGGATCCCAGGGAGAGAGGTAACCCAAATTTAAGATTTTTTTTCTTTTTTATGCTAGAATATCTGGGTCTGAGTAACTTAGCAATTTTTGCTGCTGCCCACAGATGGGTGGCCTGGCAGAGTTTGGTGACCTTCTGTCTTCCAATAACATCAGGGTGGTAGGCTCTCTTGTCTGGCAAGAATCACCACCCATTTGTTTCCTGTTTGGCATCCTCCCTTCTTGCCCATTGGATGTCTTCCTATGCATAGGCTGGATGCTGGAACAATTCAAATTCAGGCAGAACAACCAAGATCTGGAGAGGCCCCGTTGCTTCTAGTGCTGCCTTCCCAGTGGCCAAGCCTGCTACTCAGTTTCTTTGGGCCTCTGGGGATTTGTTTATGATCTTGCTTGTAGCTCAGGTGAGGAGCCCCATCTGTCTCTCTATATGGGCACCATAAACATGGGCCATGAGTATCGACTGTCCATGTATATAGTGATGATTTGCCCTTGTCCCCGGTGAAGTCCCTGGTTTTACACAAGAAGCCCTGTCCTTGTGCTGAAGTCCCACACTTTCCTGTCCAAGGTGACAAGTGCAGCCCAGGCACAACTGATTTCATCTTGAACAAAATTGTAGCCACATAATAAATGCCTCATGCCTCTTCAGGTCTGATGCATTGCGCTGGATCAGCCATTTTTCAGGAGGTGTGGACTGCAGTGTGGATTACCCGTAGAGCTCCAAGGGGATAATGGAAACTCCCGGTCCACCATCTCTAGATGGAGGTTAAAATCTGTCCATACACACTGAGAGAGGAAGGGAGGGTGGGGAAGGAAGGGGAGAGGGAGGAGAGCGCAATTGATTCTTTATTAAGGCAAATATTTGGGAGAAAGAAACCTGGACTCCTCAACCCCTTCTAGGGCACTGAGCAGTCCAGGAGTCAGGCGTGGCTTGCTTTCAGTGAGCTCAGTGGCTGCTTTCCCAGCAAGCCCTCTCACTAAAGGCTAGCAAGAATATCATGCTGGGTGGTGGCTGTGCATGACTTTAATCCCAACAATGAGGAGACAGAGGAAGGCAGATAGATATCTGTGAGTTTGAGACCAGCCTGATCTACAGACTGAGTCCAGGGCAGCCAGGATTGTTATACAAAGAAACCGTATGTATGTATGTATGTATGTATGTATGTATGTATGTATGTATGTATATGTGTGTGTGAAAAAAAGAAACATAACACACACACACACACACACACACACACACACACACACACACACGCGCACGCGCGCGCGCACGCCCGCGCTCTATTGTCATTGACTATGTGTGTATCAAAACAGAGCATGCTCAGAAAGGGTGCAGGGTACGTACATGACACACAAACAGGTCCTAAGATTTCCATCATGGGGCCACTGAGCCCTTGACATTTCCCTAGCTCCAGCACACTTCTGGTCTCAGGAGGACTTTTCTCACTTAAATACCTTGTTTCTACCAGCGTCCACTTATCCCTGCTAGAATTCCTAGCTCCAAGTCACAAAATCTTGGAAGTTCCTGTGGGAGGGGTTGAATATGATCAAAATACAATGTCCAAAAATTATCAGAGAATAAACAAAAACTGTTTTAAAAAGATACATTGCACCTGAGGAATTACAGCATTGACAGCTGTTCTCTGGCCTCCACACACATTGCACACATGCATGCACAGATTCACAGAAATGTTGCTCCAAACCTCTACCTATTTCCATTTAAGACTTTCTTTCTGACCAGAAAAGTGAAGAAATACGATCAAGCCCTGCTGGCAATACCACATGCAAATTTGTGAACCAACAGAAGAGAACTGAGTTCCCACCTGTTCTGATTAAATCTCTTCATGATCTACACCTTGGTCAATATCCCATCAGTCAACGGGATATTGACCCAGAGAGTGCAGGCAGCTGTGATCCACAGATGTACACCCTTTCATGCTCTGTATTATTTAGGAGCAACAGAGATGATCACAACTCAGAGAATTCATTGTCAAGAAGTTGCTTTATCATCGCTAGTATCCAATAGAGACAACCAAACAACATTAATTAACTTCCAAAGGGGAACAGAAAGAGACCAGTACATTATTCAATGAGTTATGTGGCTCAAATCCCCCTCACAAAATTAATTGCCATGGTGACCATGGATCACCACCCCAGAAGCTACCATCCCCAACTGAGACAAATTGTTTCAATTATCTACTTTTCACAATGAGTGAACCCTGCTTATAGGAAATCCATCCCAGGTTGGCAGTGGTGAATGGCAACTGTGACAAGAATGGAGCTGCCAGATTTGTAGAACAGGATTGTGATTTTTGGTAGATATTCTCCTTCTACCTGAGCTGTTGGGATAAGCTATCTCCGTCAAAGTTCTCTGTCTGGTTTTGAGTGTGTCCTGGGGAGACAGGCATCCCACTGTACTCAGCATCAAACTTCATCTTCTTCCTCTCCCTGTACCCACTTAACGCTTTGAAGTTTTATACTCACAGCCAATGAGCATCTTGCTCTCAATGGAAACTGCCACTTTTGCCGAAGTAAATTTCTCAAGAAATAGACAGCAAAATCGTGCATAAAACTGTCTGCTAAGTAACAATTTGGCTTTGTTGAGGGAATGTCTCTTCTCTGCTGTCAGTCATCTAAAGCTAAAGGGTTGACATTTATTTTGTGCTCTGCCTAGACCTGTTTCTATTGTGGAAAGTGTTTCCCCCAAGGAGATGTAAGCGCCACCTCACCCATCCACCCCCAGCTACAACAAACTAAAATATGACTACACCAAAATCTGCCTTGGCAAACAGTGAGTCCATCTGGGCTTACTTACAGAGTATGGGTGAGGGGTAACTTACAGGACTAAGGTTTGGTGAACTCCAAGCAACTTACCACTCAAAACCCTTATGCAGCATAGGTGACAATTTCCCATACCTGCATAGTTGGAGTCTCCCCTTCCGTTAATCTTCCACACTATATATACTCAATACTTCTCAAGACCACAAGATCAGGTGCATCAGGGGTGGAATTATATAGAGATAATAGTAAAGGAGAACAAGAAATGGTCAACAGCTCAGGTAAAGGTCTGGGAGCCCATATCGTGTCAAGCTGACAATCAATATTAACTATGGCAACTACGAAAACCTTCCACCCTTTACATTGATTTTTTTTCATGAATAATCATATCTCCTTCCCAATGTGTATTAAAAAATAGAAGGACATTTTTATTTAAATGGCTTGTGTTTTAGGTGATGCTGACATTGATTGAGTCGGTTTGTTTTGAGGTGATGCTGACTGATGTGGGCATCACATTAGGTGCCACTTTGTATGGCACAACATAGCTCAGAAGAGATTCTTGAATTAGTATACTGGAATAACAGGATAGGTTATGTGACTCAAATGGCTTCAAGTTCTGGCTATGGGAGAAATTCTGATCACCCTTTGCCTTTCAGTCTCTGTTGGAAGGACCCAGGCCTTTGGTTCAATGGTTTAAACTCCAATGAGCCAACAAAAGAAAAGAAACAGGTTGGGCCTGTCCCTGATAATTCTGATTTACAATGGAGGAAAATGCCATCAAATGCGGAAGGGGGCTTTTTCTATCAGGGACACGGCCATTATTAATGAGAAGGTAAGATCGTGTTGTGGTTTGACCTTAAAAGAAGGAGAGGGGTTTTGAAGTAACACTCTTAAAGGTGTTGTATCATCTGTAACCTCACATTGCATGGAGACAATTATGAATATTTTTATCACAAAACCAGTATAAATACATAAAAGTTTACAATGTAGATATTAAGTATACTATAGTAGTGACTAACAAAAATGGTTCAGTCTCCCTAGCTGGGGAATTAATATCTCCTTGGGAAGAGGGGACCACTTTTCTCCAACGGTGCAGTCACTGAGAAGTTGCCCATACTCTAGTAAATGATCCCTGACCGTGTACCTGCCAACAAGTCTAATTAAATTCAGGGAGTCACAAAAAAAGGCACAGAAGTAGAAGGGGGACCTGCTGAGAAGAAGGAAAGGTGAGTAAATATAATCAAAGTACACTATATACATGTATGCGATTGTCAATACATAATCCTGAAGAACTGAATACAATATACTTGAGGAGTAAGCACAGACTCCTCTAGCAGGTAACTCTAACTGTTAGAGTTATATGGGATAAAAGCAAGACAATCGGTGCTTTCACAAATTGTATTTTGGGACATTAACAAAGAACTGAAAAAACAGGATCTCAAAGGTCTATTAGTATTCCAAGGTTTATTGTCATGGTGTTCAAAACAGGCAAAAAAAAAAAGGGTATAACCTAAGTATTTACTAACAGACAAATGGATAGAACACAGCACGTATGTGCAATATTAAACAGCTTTCGTTGCTTTAACATAATACCCAAGGCTGAGTGATCTTAGAAAGAAGCCATACCTATTTATCTTACAGTTTGGGAGGGTAGACATACAAAGAGAGTCTCTGTACTACTTACTCTCTGCTCTGGCTAGCACCAAGCTCTTAACCTTTAAGATTCCTGGAGAAATTTCTTGGGACCCATTATTTCAATAGCATGATAGTCTGAGGGAGGGGCACACCCATCTCTTCTGAGTACTTTTACTTCTACCAAAATGTTTCCACAGTCCCCAGTGTGTGGACCCTCAGAGTTCAGACCACCTCCAAACCATGACACATACAATGGAATGCAATGAAACTTTTATAAAGAAATCAACTCTGATATATATGACAGGCTTGATGAGCCATTGTACTAATTGGAATAAGCCAGTGACATAAAGACATAAACTACCAGACCTTCTGTTTCTGAAGTATTGAAAAGAGAATGGCATGTTTGGTAGCAGGGGCTGAGGTGAAACAATGTCACTCACCAAAGAGCAGAAAGTGTCAGTCAAGCAAAATCTGATGGCTGATCTTGATTGTTGACTTGTCAGAATCTAGAATCACCTAGACACATTTCTGAATATATCTGTAAGGGAGTTTTTAGATTGGGTTCATTGAGGTGGGGAACTACCTTAAATGTAGGAGATACTGTTTGGGGCAGGGGTCCTAGACTGAATAGAAAAGTGATCTGAGGACCAGCACTCACCTCTCTCTGTATCCTGACTACATGCAATGTGACCAGCCACCTCACGTTCCTGCTACCATGACTCCCAGTCACAATGGGTTGTACCTTCAAACCATGAAACAGAGCAGACACGTCCTTCCTTAAAGTTCCTTTTGCCATAGGGTATTTTTGTCGTAACAATAAGAAAAGTAACTAATACACAGGATACAGGAGCTCTAGGGACCTGCTTCATAATATATGTAGTCAATAAAAGTGTGTTGGGCACTAATAATTTTGCCTCATAAAGTCTGGAATGAAGTCTCTATGGAAAAAAAAGATTTTAATTCAAACAAAAGTAGTGGTAAGAATCTCACATGAATATATAATACAGACATCATAATTCTAATTATATAGTGTATTTCCAGAGTGTATCATTTTACATCAAACTCTGTGCTTTGAAATTTTTTAAAGATATTACTCCTTGTAGAATGGAAAAACTGTAATATTTTAATTCAAATTAATTCATAAATATTCCCACATGAATGTCATAGAAGTCAAAACTAGAAGTTGGTAAGATTGGGACTGATTCGTTCTGAAGTCGGTCCTACCCAAACGCTACCATGTCTTAAAACTAAGGACTGTAAAAGTTTTCCACTAAAATGGACTCTGGGCAAAGACTTGGACAACCAAGGAGTCACAGTCAAGAGTGAACACAGTGTGGTTCAACTCAGCTTCCAGGGCTCTGATTTAATCTGAACATGAAACCGCTCCCTGAGAGTAGAGAGTAGGCTTCCACCAAAACTAGTACAAAAGATATATTAAGCACAGAGACCCAACAAGGATGCACTGCTGATTCATGGGCAGGTACCAGGCATCTTAAGCAGGAGTTCTAAAAGTGAAAGCAGTTAGGCTAGGGATTTAATTGGAGTGCTTGCTTAGTATACACAAAACCAAGACTGGATTACCAGCATTGCATAAACTTAGCATGGTAGTGCATGGCTATAGTGCAAGGACTCAGGACACAGAGGCAATCGGATCAGAACATCAAGGTCATCCTCAATTGTATATCAAATTTGAAGCCAGCCTGTCCCTAAAAGAAAGAAAAGGAAAAGTCGTTGAACTTGGTTGATGTCATAAGAAGACAATTTTCATTCATTCAAGAAATATTTGTAGCACCTCATATAGTCAGGTACTCTGTGAGGTGCTATGGATATAGTTACAAAACACTTAGTTCCTACTCAAGTGATATCAGAAACCAGTGGGAAGGCAGACCTAAAGAAACATTCTGTCTTATGACATACCAAGGGACATAAAATATGTGCATTGCCAAGACCTATAGTTTTATTGTCAGCTTGACACAACACAGGGGCACCTGGAAAGAGAAAGAATCAAATTAAGAATGACCTCAGTCTGACTGGCTAGTGTGTATGTGTCTTTTGGGCAATGTCTTGATTGCTAATTAATACAGGAGAGCCTAGCCCAGTGTGGGTAGCACCATTCCCTGGGTAGATGGTCCTGGGCTATATAAAAAAAGATAGATGGCCATAGGTCATGGAGTGATCCAGAAAGTAGAGTTCCTCAACAGTTTCTGCTTGAGTTCCTGCTCCAATTTTGCTCCGTGATGGTGTGCCATCTAGTTTTATGTCAATTCAGCTAAAGTCTGAATGAATGAAACTCCAATTGAAGACATTTTCTTAATTAGTGATTGATGGAGGGCCCAGCCCACTTGGGCTATAGCTATCCTTGGGCTGATTGTCCAGGGTTCTATAAAAAGGCAGGTTGAGCAAGCTATGAAGAACAAGCCAGGAAGTAACACCCCTCCATGGCCTCTGCATCAGCTCCTGCCTCCAGGGTCCTGCCTTGTTTGAGATTCTGTCCTGAATTCTTAAGTGACACATTATGATGTGTAAACATAAGCCAAATAAACTTTTCCCAGACTTTTTTTTTATTCTATGATTTTTTATTTAAATTTGAAACAAGCTTGTTTTACATGTCAATCCCAGTTCTCTCAACTTCCCATCCTCCCCTGTCGCCCTCCCAACTCCCACCCCACCCTTTGTGCTCTCCAGGGATGATCCATTGGGGATCTTCAAAGTCTGTCATATCATTTGGAGCAGGGCCTAGGCCCTCCCATGTGTCTAGGCTGAGAGAGCATCTCTTTATATAGAATGGGCTCCCAAAGTCCATTTGTATACTAGGGATAAATACTGACCCCCCCCACCAGAGGCCCCAGTCTTCCTAACTAACACCGACATTCAGGGAGTCTGGGTCAGTCCTATGCTGGTTTCCCAGCTATCAGACTGTAGTCCATGAGTTCCCCCTTGTTCAGGTCAGCTGTTTCTGTGGGTTTCTCCATCCTGGTCTTGACCCCTTTGCTCATCACTCCTCCTTCTTTGCAACTGGATTCCAGGAGTTTGGCTCAGTGTTTAGCTGTGGGTGTCTGCTTCTGCTTCCATCAGCTACTGGCTAAAAGCCCTAGGATGGCATATAAGGTAGTCATCAATCTCATTCCTGGGGAAGGGCATTTAAGGTAGCCTCTCCACTATTGCTTAGATTGTTAGTTGGGGTCATCCTTGTAGATCTCTGAACATTTCTCTTTGAATCTATAATGGCTCCCAACTTTCTTTTGGTCATGATGTTTCATCACCATAACAAATTCCTAACTATGACAGATGGAGTGAGACCTGGAGTGTAAGACACGTAGTAAATCCTTTTCTTTCCAGAGTGCTTCAGGTAGTGGTGTTTATTGAAGCAACAGAAAAAAAGACTAGGCCAGTTGTGATGTCAGAATCAAGGAAGACATCCTGAAGAGCTGACCTAAGCTGAGCCCTGGAAGATTAGTAGAAGGAAAGCCAAGAGGAAGAAAGAGTTAAGGCCTAGATGATGCCAAGGCTATAACCAAGAAGACAAGCTTCTCAAACTACTCAGGTTTGGGGAGGTGATAGAATTCCGGTGTTCTTGTGTCACAGGGAAAAGCAGGACAGTCCCAAGACCAGGAACACTGCAGTAGGCTGTGAGCCATGATAGCACTTTGGGCAAAGCAGAAAGAAAATTACTGTCTGGTTTCAGCCAGAGAATAAATAGTTTCCATTAGCATTTGTCTAAGATGACCACCTTGGCTTCCTAACCTGAAGCAGGGGAGAGGAAGGAAGGCTGCCAAGAGACTCCTGTGTGACTGAATGGGAGTTAATGAAGGCTGACTGAACCTGGGCCTGTCTTAGTCACTGCACTATTGTGAAGGGATGCCATGACCAATGCGACTCTTATAAAGGAAAGTATTTAATTGTGGACTTGCTTACAATTTCAGATGAAGAGGTGAAGCCCATCCAACCCCACTGGTGCCACCTGGGGTAGCCCTGATGGTTTCTGTCACTGAGGACATTCTGACAGGTCTACGTGTACCAGAGAAGACTCAAGATAGCTCCAGCAATTGAATGGAACATAATCCTTAGGCTCCTCATGACCAAGATTCACTACGGAAGCAATATTTTCTTATGTTAAAGAGTGGCATAAAGTGAACGGAAGATGTGGGTCATCTGAAAAAATGCTCGCCTAGCATGCCAGCACTGAATCTACACTACTGAATGGTGAGGCACACTTGGGACCCTAGTTATCAAGCAAAAAAGGCAGCAAGATCGGGAGTTCAAGATCATCCTCAGCTACCCAGAGAGCTTAAGGCTAGTTTGGGATTCATGATATCCCATTTCAAAAACAATGGTATGAGGTGAGCAACTCAAAGCATCGCAAGCTGATTTCTTCTGCATTTATCTGGCAAGAGATGCCTGAAACCCTAGAGCCAAACACACTGGGACCAACCTAACCACAGGAAAGGCAACTGAATTGAAAGCCTGCATGAACTCACCATTCATTATTAATGCCACTGTGGGTACCCAGGGCTTTGATATGGATGCCAGAGTTAGCTGACTGCTTTCAGACAGCCAACCCAACCCTCGTGCTCTTGCAGGGAGCACTTAATTTTCAGGGAAGAAAGTGTCTTCGGCAGCCTGCCCTCCAGACCATCACTATAGCAGGACTTTGAATACAGAAACAAAGCAATTTCAGAGTGGATGTGGGGTGTGCCCTCAGCAGAAGTAAAGAAACTAGAAGTCTGACTTTTCAAGTCAGAAACAGGACTTGAAAAGTAGGTAAGAGAACATGTCTGAGCAGGAGAGCCAGGCACACCACAGGTCATCTTCACTTAAAGCTTGGATCTTTGGGCTTATTGCAAAGTTATGTTGTTTCTCAAAGCTATTTAGTTAGTGTACCTGTGTGTGGAATATGATAAGGACAACATTGAATGTCTTTCTCTAATGCCCCTACTTATTTTTTGGCACAAGTTTTCTCACTGAACCAGAAGGTTTCTTTTTCAGATACGCTGACTGACCAGTGAGTTCCCTGAATCTGTCTGTCTCCTCCTATATGAATTAGGGTTTCTATTGCTGGGCCAAAACACCACGGATAAAATAAAACTATGGAGGAAAGGATTTCAGATTACAAGTCGCAGGTGATATTTCACAGGTGAAGGGAGTCGGGGCAGGAACTCACAGCAGGAACCAGGAGGAATAAACAGAAGCAGAGGCCATGGAGAAACATTGTGTGCTAGCTTGCTCCCCATGGCTTGCTCAGCCAGCTTTCTTATTCTATCCAGGACTACTTGGCTAGGGATAGTTCCTACCATACTGTGTATGACCCTCCCGTGGCAATCAATAATCAATAAAACACCCTACGAAATTGCCTAGAGAACAGTAACATGGAGGCATTTTCTCAATAAGATTTCCTCTTTCCAAAAATGTTAGTCAAGTGGATAGAAACCAACCATCACATACCCATTACCCCTCCCCCATCTGATGTTACAGGCATGGCTTTCACATGACTAATAAGACATTGAACCCATGTCCTCTGGCTTGGATGAGAGCAAGCCCTCTCCATAGCCTCGACTTTCTTTTTGAATCAACAATTTTTCATTGGGGTCACTTACAGGAACTTAGGTGGGTAGGTATTTATTAAAACAATATGATCAACTTGCCAGTAGCTACACCACTGAAGAAAATGGTTTTCCCTTGCCCGTCATAGATTCTTAGGGACGGGTCAGTCCTTCTGAGTTCCTCCTCTATACTAGAAATGTTTATAGGCCCAATTTTGTGAAATTCTGATTCGGGTAACTATGCCTTCAAAAGTTCAAAGGTACAACATCTTTGTCCCTGTGGGACAGTGCTCTGCCCCTTCCTCCAGCTCTTACCTTCTTTCTGCTTCTGCTTCCATGATGTTCTATGAGTCTTGAAGGGGATGAGTAAGTAATGAAAGCTCTTTAAACTTTATCCCAATTTATCTTTCAATGTTCCAACAGGCAAAATTGATTTCTGATTTTGATGGCTACCTGTAGTTCTTGATATCCACATATAGGTGGATGGGGCATACCTCAGTCAATTGTTGAAGATTCTCAGGGACTCTAGCAAATAGGTTTAGGGTAGAGCAACAGGGCCACATGCCCAGAAATTTGTGCATAAATTGTGCCCTATATGGAGCATGTTGGAAAAGCAGAGGCATGCCCTGTGTCAATCTTTTCTTCTATGGACACAAACGACCCCATGGAATAGACTTCTGCTCATAGTCAGCTAAGCTTCTCATATATAAAAAAGATTCTGTGTTCCTATAAATAGAGATAAGATGTGCTTGCTTTTCCCACTCTTTACATCAGTTATAGAACAGTCATGTACTGATGACTTGGCAAATACTAAATGTTTCACACTGGAATTCTCAGATAAGTTGCTTAACATCTCTGAGCACCAGAGGTTTTGCTTTTAGCTTGGAGATCAAACATACCTCATTACCAGCTGACTGTGGGAGTTCGGAAGGTAAGGTTTGCAAAGCACCAAGATAGTGTGTGCATCCATGAGTGATTACCCAACTCCCTTATTTACTTTGCATTTGCACCTGTCATTCTTTCAACATGTAAGCCAGTAACTACCAAACCCTGAAAGATGTTAGGGAAGATTGTATCCTGAACATCCAAGAACTATCGCTGACTCTTAGGAGAGCAAACATAGGTGAATGGAGTTCCTTCTCATCACAGAGGAATCAAAAATGCCCTTGTCCTGTTTATACTTCTATCATGGTAGCAATACAACCCCTTCTTTCTCTTATTTGCATTTTGTGTTTGTGTATATAATATACGTGTATGCACATAAGTATGAGTACATGTCTGTGTATACAAATGTGGCTACACTCATGCCACAGCACATGTTGCTAGTTAGAGAACAACCTTGGATGCAAGCCTTCACGGCCCACTTTGTTGGAATGCTCTTTATCTTTGTCATTCACCACTGCATACTCAAGGCTGGCTGGTTCATAGGCTTCTAGGGATTCTCCTGTCTCTGCCTCCCATCTTACCTTAGGGGCTATAGGCATGCACTATCGTGCCTGGCTTTATGTGGATTCTGGGGATCAGATCTCAGGTACAGAAATATATATATATATGACTAATACTTTATTGACCAAGCCATCTCCCCAGCCCATCCCTCCTTCACATTGTTACTATTGAGATCTCTAATGTCCAGCTGCTAGGAAGCCAAGGACATCTCCTGCCCATCTTCAAGTCACCAACAGTGGGCTTGTTTGTGCATTCAGATGGAGAGCTCTCTTGACTGCCTTGAACATTACCTATGAAGGCAGAGTGCTCTGCAAGCAAAGTCTCTTGTTACTTGAAAAGCTACCATAAAATATCAAGCAAGGTCAACCACATAGCAATTGAGGAGAATGAAATATTCATCACTGAGCATTTACTAGGAAAGAAACAGCACAGTTAATTTCATGAAAACTACAGCATAATAGAGAAACAAAATTAATCATGTGATAATGTTACAACTCCTAAACCTCAAAGCCAACATAAAATAATTAAGAAAAAAAAAGAAACTAAAACAAATGTGTGCCCTGAATGAAGAGAGGCATAAGTGGAAAGCTACTGAAAAAAAAAATGTGTGCAGTTTCAATCAATCCATAGTGGCATCAGAAGTCCTCTTGCTTCCTTGGAGTGATAAATCTCAACACTTTCCCTAGTATTTTTGGCATAGCTATATTGCCTTTGAATACATTCAACTAGAAAATTAACAGAATAGGAAGAAATTAAAAAGCCAAATGTTGGTAAAATAAGAAGGAGGACAGTATTCCACTTTCACTTGCAAAATTCTGCAGACCTAGGAGCATCTATTTTCCCAAACACAGAGCTTGGGTGAATCTAATTTTTACTTGCTTGTTGTGGGGGAGGTGGGGGGATTTTACCAAGCCTGTGACATAAAAGGTAGATCCTAATAGGGAATGGTAAAACTAAGTGTCTACTGCTGTGATAAGCACCTTGACCAAAAGCAATCAGGGAAGGAAATGATTTGTTTAGCTTACGTTTACACAGCATAGTCAGTCACTGAAAAAAAGTCAAAGCAGGAACCCAGTGCAGTAGCCAGGAGGTAGGAGCTGATGCAGAAACCATGGATGCGAGCTACTCACTGGCTCATGCCTCCTGACTTGCTCAGCCTGCTTTCTTACACCACCCAGAGCCACCAGCCCAGGCAAGG